>SCDZ01000552.1:7500-46297 GCA_004143845.1 Drosophila lacertosa | reverse complement strand
TATATATATATATATATATATATATATATATATATATATGTGTTTGTATATAGTATATATGTATATATAGCTATTGATGCATATTGATTACTATACTTTTAACTTGCCAATTTGTGCGTCTCGTTTGCCAACTTTTATATAGATATATGTTTTCTTCTGTATACAATTACTTTTTGAATTCCTTGGAACTAACGAAAAATCCTGTTGACGCTGCTTTACGCAAATACAAACACCTGCACATAAATTATATATATATATGTATGTATATATATATATATGTACATATATGTATGTGCATTGCGGTCAAGTATGTGCCTTTGCTTGAATATGACAAATAACTTGTTGACTCAGCTCTATGGAAACACATATTGTAGTCATATACATAAGCATATATGTATGGCTTTATGTATGTAGTATGCTTTTAGTTAGGGTTCGTAACGAATTCTTTTGTTTGTTGGTATTGGTTGCAGTATATTACTAAAGTAAACTGGTGGCTTTTATGGCTTAGACTTAACACTTCACATAAGGCTTACAGCTATAACTAAGATTAAAAATTAAAATTAGCAAACTGTTTATATATACGCATATATATATATATATTTTTTTTTGTTTCTTTTTTAATACATTTATATATATATTTTTATATATTTATAAATGTATGTGTATGTATATTATGCAAACGCATTATACACATATAACTAACTATGTCCATAGTTATATTTGCGCCGCTGTTGCGTTTTCCTCTCTCAGTTTCATTTTTATACAATTTTACAGTTGCGATTTTGGATGGCGCCCTAACAACGTAGAGCCCTAGGCTAATTCGACTTACACAACTAGGCTAAACGCAGTAATGGGGACAGGAGGGATCGGGTTAAGAGCGGCAAATAGAATGCAAGCTCTAGTGGTATGGCTTTAGATGCTCCACATAGTTCTCGGGTATGAGACCCGTCTTGCCGTTCAGCGTGCCTTGTAGCCAACCAGGCTCGTGTGAGAAGCGCACTGCAAGCAGGAAACATTTATATTATCTGTCTTAATACTCGTTTAAATATATATGTTTATTTATAAATTACCATTTGTTATAATCTGATTTGGCTCAAAGGATAGCTCGCCCTCGCTTTCGCCCATACAGGCATATAAAGTACGGACGCGTCTGCAATAAGATAAAAAAGATTGAATTATTTAATGGAGTTCTTCAGCGCTATCTACAATCAATTGCTAAACTTACGCCGTGCCTGCGGATAGATCCCGCTTAATTTGGTTAATGTCACGATTGCGATGCATTTTGGTTGGCGCATAATCGGCACTCTCGTTGGTAGAGCCGCTGCCGCTGAGGCTGCCCAGGCCGGTGCCGCCGATCATCGATGGCGCCGCGGTGGCCGTCACAATATCGTCACAGGTGGAGCCGAGCAGCGTGGACAGCGACGACGCCTGCGATGTGATCGGTGGATAATCAATGGAGCTGCGCGCGTTCAACAGACGCGTCACATTGGCACTGCTGCCGCCGGCGATAAGCGCAGCGCCTCCTGTGCCGCCGCCGACCAAGCCATTGTTGGAGGATAGCGAATCGCAGACGCTCTCATTAGAGCTGGACGTGGAGGCGGCTGCCACGGGCGAATAGTGTTTAGCCTGGCCATAGCCAAAGTGGCTGCGCTGCACGGGCGGATGCTGCTGAGGGCCGCTGCCGACGACAGCGCTGCTGCTGCCGGAGGTCTGCAGCTGGCGCTCTTTGCGCATGGCGGCCGTGGGCGGGGAGACGTTGTTCAGGCTGAGGCGGTTAGTGCTGGCATTCGTGTAGATGTGGCTGCTCGATGCAGACTGAGCCACTGGCGTGGCCGTGGCCATCAGATAATCGGTATGCCGCAGATTGCTGGTGGCTGTGGCCGGTGTCGCATGGTGCGCCTGCAGCGCCGTGCCACCGTTGGTGTTGGCGCTGGCGCCCAGTATCCCATAAACAGCAGCTGCCGCATCTGTGCCCGAGCCGGTGCGACGACCACCGATATCGCTCTGCGTCATGGCATGCAGATTCTTCATGCTGCCCATTTGAGCTGGCCGAGTACCGTTCGTCGCATGCGAGGACACAGTTAGCGTAGAGCCAGTGCCGCCGCCGTTTGTGCTGCTGTTGGTGACGCCGCCAGGCGGAGTGCTGCTGCTCGCGCTGGCCGGCCCATGCGCGTAAATCATGCCATTTGGAATATTCTGCAAGCTGGAGGACATGGTCGGCTCCGGATAGCTGGACTTGGCCACCACGCGGTATACCTTCTGTTGCGGCGAGTACATCGAGCTGCGACCCACGCTGCCGCCACCGCCACCGCCGGCACTGCCACCTGTCGAGGCCGCCTTGCCCACCTGCGAGGCTCGCGGCATTCGCGTCGGCGGACTGGTGCTGCTCGGATGCAGATTGGCAACTGTGACGGCGGCATTAACAGCGGTCGCGACGCCGCTGCTGGGATCATTCTTGAAGATGCGCTCGTAGTTTTCGATGAGTATGTTGATGACAATGTTGTTAAACTTGATGTCCAGTATGGCGGCGACTGTCTCCTCCAGCGGACGCAGCAGTGTCGGCCCAAAGACCACGCCCAGATTGAACACAGACATCTTGTTTTTCTCGTACTTGCGCGAGACTCTGAAAGGCAATCGAAGCGGTTATCTAATGAGCGATCAATGACATTTAAAATACGATATACACTGCAATTTCACAATTGATTTCATTTGCATTTCATACACATAAAAACGAAACTTAATACTCACTCGGTCAGATGCCTGATGACCATGTCGAGCATTTCAAAGTTTGGCTGCGGCAGTTTGTAGACCAACTTGTGCACCTCGTTGACGCGCTGATTGAGGCTCTCTTTCTCTGTGTTGGCGGGATTGAAGTATATTATGATTGGTATTGTGAATTATGGGCAGTGTTTATGATGGTAGACTTACTGGCTGCTTCGATGAAGCCGCTGTGATAGTGATAGGTCATGAGGGGCTCGTTTAGATTGCGCAGATACATTTTAAGGGCGCTGGCAATGGTGTTGCTTTCCATAAGATCACGATACTTGTCATCGGTGAACACATCCTCTGTTTCCTTGCGCTCCATGCCAAGGGCCAGCAGCTTGTTGATTTTGGTGCCGACGCCACTCTTGCGATAGATGCCCTCATCCTCGAGCCCACGACCCTCTAGGATTTGTATACAACGACGCACAAACATGAAGCCAGTCTCATCCAACTGATATGCCTCATTTGCTTTCATTTTTCCGGGCACCAAATATGTCTGCAACGATAACGATGATAGCGATCAATTGAATGGTCAACGTTTGGTTGCATTTAGTTTTTGCTTACCGGCTCCGTGCCATCCATGGCGCTCAGCCAAGAGCGATGATCCTTCTCGCTTAGGGCCTGAAGTGTGTACACAATGCCGGGCTTCTCCTTGAAGGTCAGATCGAAGCAGAATCTCTTCTCAAACTCGGACGCACGACGTTGGCACGAGAACAGTGTCAGTTTCTCGTCCTCACGCGCCTCGGGTCGTGTGAAGCTGTGATTCATCTGGTTGAACTGGAGCATTGTGAACTCGCGCTTCTGTTTTTTGAATGTGCAATAGTATTTCGTCCATGTTGCTTTGAAAGGCTCTAAAAGTGAGATTTTCAGAAGGGAACCTAAGAATCGTTGCAGTTTGCAAATTGCAGTTGACAGGCAGTTGAGATCAGTGTGTGGTTGTGGTTGATTGGTTGATTGGTTGGTTGGTGGTTGGTTTGTTTGTTGGGTGGGTTGGTTGGTGGTTGGATGATTTTTGGATTTGTTTTTTTTTGGTTGCAGAGTCACAGTTGCAGTTCGCACCAAAAGCACACGGAATAGTTCAGAGAATTGCCCAAAATACGAGGAATTTAAAAAAAATGTTTTCGGGTTTTTTTTTGGGATAGAGAAATAAATAAAAAACAGAGACACACAATAAGAGTAGACCCATCAAAAATTGGCAATGTGTTAGTACAGAGAAAAGCGTGTTAACAATTTAAAGTATAAATACGGAAGTAAACAACAGTTAGTTAGTTCGATAGTTTTGGCAGATGAGTGATTGTGGAAAGAGCAAAACATTTAATGTTAGATAAGGTTAAGCAGACAAGCAATAAGACAACATTTAACATTTAAATGAAACGAGGCTAAGGTCCTTGGCAATGAGGTTGGAGGCAAACACATTATTAAAACATATTATGTACATATATACTTGACTCCATCTGTGTATTCAAGAGTTAATAAACATTTTAACATGCTCATTCTCCTCTCTAAAAACAAAGAAGCGGCTCTCAATATCTACATACATATTTATATGTACATATATTTAATAAAGAAAACCCTTGACAGCGCTTAAATATGATGTTAACGTCGCATAGACTCCACAATAAAATGTTCTTAACACACGTTTTTAAAAATCACCTTTTGTGCCTTTTTATAAGCTAATAAGAAAGAAATGTAAACAAGATTAAGTTTGACTCTTTAATCAAAATATTCATATTCTGTTTAAAATTTACAAGAATATCCTGAGCACTGGTTTCGGCTCTTATGGTCTCTGGGATATCTTTCAGAATAGGTCAAAAGACTATATTTATCGTCAATAAGAAAACTGGATGTCCCCCAAGGGGGCATTTAGACAGAATATGTTTTCTTTTGTCCGTTTCATACACACGTCAAAATCACCAAGTCCTTTTTACCCATTGTCAGGCATAAAAACTGAATCGTTTTACTTTTTTTTATTAGTTATGTTTAACGCTAAACCCCAATTATCATATGTGTCAACTAATCTTTATTTTGAATTGCTTACAGCCTTGTTTGTTTTTTAAATTGGTTTGTAATAATCGTTGTGAATCAACTTGCCTCATTGCCAACGAATTAGTTTTCAGTCTAAGTTTTTTTAATTTGTACATAAAACTTACTCTTTTCCATTAAAAACAAATAGCCACGTTTTGTGAAAATCTCCTCGGACTTCTGAAAATACAAAACGAAGTTTGTCAAATAATTTACAAATTAATGTTGCATTTTTTTAGGCTATTATTTACCGTACGCTTTTCCATGTACTTAGTCTTTAGTTCTGTGACCTTTTCGCGAGCTTCTTCGAAATTTTCGCGAGTCTATAAGCAAATAGGTATTTAATAAATTTCCAAAAGAGTTGGTCGAGGGTAATTACTTTTTGGACCTTGTGCCTTAGGTCCTGTAGATAGTCGCGATGATCTTCGGCCTGCTCGTGCGCGGTATGATAGAATACCAACCAGCCGGATATGAAGGCCAACAGTATTTCCACGAATTCAAATTTGATGCGTTCCTGCACTTCCTGAATGCGCAGTACATAGCTGAGCGACTCCTGAATGTATTCGCGCTCATGCATGCCCAAACTGGCATCGGCCTGGCGAGAACGAGAACAAGAACGAGAAGGAGAATAAGTAAGAGAAAAAGATGCGGGTGCGGGCGCGGGCGCGAGCGCAGGCGGAAACGGAAATGCGTCGGTATCAATATACTTATGAAGTAAATAATACATATATTATACATATATATAAGGTATGTAAGACTACAATTGACCAGAGAGACAATTGGCAATGTTGCACTGTGACCTTTCGGACGGCATTTACGTATGCGTTCCGGTGGACAGGTGTATGCGTAGGTGTATCTCAGTGTTTGTGTGTGCACGCGTTTTAATTACGCCGACGCGCGCCACACAGACACACTTACAATAAACACACACATACACATAAGCGCTGGCCAAACTGTTCACTTGCCTAAATTCCAACCACAACAAAAACAATGGCCCCAAAATATATGCGACGCATTGGCACGTAACAAATGACATTTAGCACTTTGCAGCTTCCTTTTGATTTATGTGTGTGTGCGTGTGTGTGTGTGTGTAGAGTTTCGTTTAAATTGAACTTTGATATTTAATAGGCTGCTTAAGCGTAAATGCATTTGATGTGCACAAGCATCGTTGGAAAATCAAATTTGAAAGTTCTCTAGAATGAAGTACACACGAGATGACATTTGGTAACTGTCACAAGCTGTGACCTTTCAAAATGTGTAATCAGAGCTGACATTTGACATTCGCCAAATTCTAGGCTTAAACAGCTTAACTCGAGCAAAAAAAACCAGCTTAAAGAAAGGTTATTATTATTGACGTACCTTCATTGGCTCAATCAGACTTTCATGCCAAACGAAAATATAGGTATGGCTTTTTTTTTAATGTGGGTATTTGTTCAATGATTGGAAAATATAGGAAAGATATTGTTAAGTAGGTATTTGCTCAATGATTCGAAAATACGGAGCAGATTTTTTTATGTATAGGCTTACAGGTTATTTTTCTTTTCATATTTTTACGAAAAACAAATATCTTTAATGCATAAGAATATATAAAAAGCATGTCGAAAATTTGTAAGTCTTAAATAGTTAAGTTCAATGTAGAATAGTGTACAAAATATACTGTTGTATGAACACAATGCTAAAATTAAAACGAATTGATTCGTTTATTTTTAGCTTTTCTTGGTATCACAGGGTATAGAAGCCTCGGAGGAGGTCGCTGCTTGTCTTAGATTTAATTAGAATTCCTCAAGTTTGTGGCTAACAGTAACGAGCATCATGGGCGCATTGCGACCTAGTCAACATGCTTGTGTGTAAGAGCTGCACACAAACACCTGTTAGTGCGAAGCACACACAAAGCACACACGTACATATACGCAGACAACCGCGTCGCACACACACACATATACTCACACACGCGTACACTTGCAATAATCATAATCTTAAGACACTGGCCAACTGTTTAGCTGGAACACCTACCACAAATGCAAACCGCAGCCGCACACTGCATTTTGAGTTTAATTATTTAAGATGTCGCCCGGAATTTCCTTTGCACGTTGCTTCAGTCAAATGCTGACTGCAAGTTCTAACGAAATGACGATAACAATTTTACTCAGAGCTATACAGAGATTGAGGTCGAGTTAAGCACAGCAAGAAACAACAACAAGAAATAACGAGCGCAGATCCTTTTACAACTTTGCCACAAGCAGCATAAATGGGGTCAACGGCAAACGGAGCACGGAGAGGTGAAGCCTTGAAGCACTTGTTTTTGTTTTTCGATAGCTGCGCATTTGCTGAGGTTTTTTTTTTTTGGTTAAAGTTATAATTATAGCATGCTTTTGGGCGGGCACGCAAAAATCTTTGCAGTTCGTTTGCAAATATGTTGTTATATTTAATTGTTTATTTTGCTTTTGAAAGCAACTTTGAGTGTATGAATTTTCATTTAATTTGAAGTATTCTGCTTGCGGGTCTGCTTGATTGGTTGATTGGCACTGCTGCTGTGTGTCGATTAAATTTAGTTTTTAGTTGTTTTCCACGCACTTCTGCCACACGCACCCGCACACACACACACACGCATACTAGTGGAAGCTGAGCGTGTTCGACGCGCACACGAAAATGCTGCGCGAATTTGTTGCTGTTGTTGGCATTGGTTTTGGGTTGCCAAAAAAAAAAATAATAAAACACCATCGTAACAGGAACAACAACAGCTCCACAACACAACCAGCTCAGCTCCAGCACCAACGCCACCGGCAGCAGCGTCCTCCTGTGCGTGGGAGAGCGCCTGCGCTTTTCCTAGCTTCCTTTTATACCCATCGAGGTTGGCTAGCTGACAATAGGGTGTAAGCGCCTAGTCCAAATAACAAGCTAACTTTGCCGCAGGATATACATTCATATGTACGTTTGAGGATATTTGATTCCATTTCAAAAAATTAGCTTTCATTCAATACTTTTTACTGCATGTGGAACATTAAACAATTAGCGATAAGTTAAGATCCCTTTAATGATCCTATCTTTGTTTAATGCAAGTAGTTTGTATGTCTTTCAAGTACAGTAGATAGATAGTTAAATGAGAATAATTATATATAATTTTAATTTTAGAATACCTGCAAGTTGAGCACTTGCAAGTTTTCGTTTGCTTTTCAGAGTATTGCGTTGATACATAAGGAAATTGAGATGCTGCAACGGGATCAAATACAATTTAGTTTCAAGGGAATCGAAAGCTACTCTACATGCAGCTTATATATACATATATGTATATGTATATGTATAGATACATATATATTAGTAATGTATATATTTAAATTGCATATGAAAAGCAATTAAATCTGTTTACTGCCGCAAACAAGAAGCAACCAAGAGACATGTGTGCACTTGTAGGGCACTTAATAAAGTGCCAAGTTACATGCTACATTCCGAGTGTGGCACGTGTTGTTCTTGTTCTTGTTGTTGTTGCTACAAGTCGTTTGTGTCAACAATAACAAACAGCACTGCCACACAAACACACACACTAACACATAGACACAAATACTCAGCTACACCAGGTGCACACACTTAACGTAGCATACTTTTGAGCACAATGTGCTGCGCACGCCGACACCATTCTCTTTCTGTCTCTGTCCCTCTTTCCCACCAGTGCCCTTTTGCTCTTTCTATTTGCGGCTCTGTTTCTCTCTCTTTGCCAGGCATAGAGAAATGAAAGCACACAAAAGCTCTGCTTTAGCTGTTATTAAAAATGCTTTTTTAAACTAAAATAAATATTAAGTAAATCAGCAATACAATAAATCGATATACCATCGATAATTAGCTATCGATTGGTCTGATATTTATAATAGATGTATGTTTATCAATATTCAATTGATTTATCAGTTATATCAAGCGATTTTTGTAAAATATTTTTATATTTGGGTTTTTTTTGTATATGTATATATATATATATATAATATAAAAAAATATATATAAATATATCGATGGCTGGCTTTACGGCTATAGAGAGCACACAACTGTCAAAGCTTACGTACTGAGCTTAAAAGCTCGGTCTGTCTTAGAATGCTAGCCTTATATACGAGCACATAGACCCATATACTGCATATGGTCATGTAGTAAATGTATGAATAGGTATGTGTATGTAAGTTGGAGCCGTTTCGCAACCCCACGGCGAAATCGTATCGTTTTGGAAATTTCGCCCACATTTGGCGGCTGGCAAACGTGGTCGTAACTAAATTTAGCTCATAGCATCCGAAGTGCCTGCAGATACAAATACACAGTTACAGATACAGATACATAAGATGAATTCTTATTGTCGCATTTCGTTTTGACATTTGGCAGTGGATGATGCTGTGTGGGCATTCGAAAGAGTAGCCTTAAAGCGAAAGCCAATGCCAACGCTTTTCTTTTTTATTTTCAACAATTTCCATTAATTTTGCTTTGTTGGCAAACCGGAAATTGCCAGGGAAAATGTTCGCACACAATGCTTGCACCTGCAGCAGCTTAAGGAAATGATACTCTGCTTGCCAAAGCACCCACAACCATCCAATCATCGACCCAACCTTTAATCGGACTGACTCTGTTCCACCGGGTACCGTTTGCCGGGCAATTCCAGGCGCATTTTCGCACCCTTTTGTGCCGGCAACTGAACAAAAGCCGGCAAACGCGACAGCAGCCCACGACAAAACTGCAACAGTAAAATTTGATAAGGCACAGGCAGCACACAGACACACACACGCGCACACAAACACATTCGCATCCCCCATTCCCGTTAAGAAGGCCAACTGAGATCCTTTGCTCTCAGACGACGCATTACCTTAACGAGCGCAGGGGCAGCTGGGCGTCGGCATAGGGGTTGAGGCTGGCAATAACTTGGAGTCTTAGGAATTTCTGCACATATTAAAGTACAGTTGCTTAAAGCTAATCAAGCTGCATAGCTTTGCTATATACATTTACTATAAGTAGTTCCAATCCTTCAAATGAAAAACTAACTACAGAAAATTATAAAACACTTCTATAAATTTGATTTTCATAAGCTGGCAATGAATAACAAATAAACAAATGTTCTTCTATAAAAGAATTTGGACCCTTTTCTCAAATTATTTGTATTTTTTTTGTAGCCTTCAGAGCTATTTATATGTAGTATCTCTTTTTTTGCGCGTAAAGAGTAAACTCAGTATATAAATTATGGTAGACATAATTTTTTACAAACTTCCAGATGCATTTTTCTGTAGAGCTTATTAAGTTTCCAGCATTTCAATAAACTATTTAACATATATCGAACTAAAAAATAAAATAAAATTTATCTTCAAAAATCCACTTCTTTAAAGCCAAAACCTCATAACTGCCTTTGTGGATGTGTAGCGAGGCTCAGTCCAGTTTTCCATAATAGGCTTTGCACGCTAAGCCTTTCTGAGCCATGCTGGGAAAGCGCATTAGCAAACTTTGAAGCGGAAAAATGTTTAAGCTAAATAAAGAGTAAAGCAAAGAATATAACAGCTAATAAGAAGAGAAAAAATGAGCCGCACAAAGGGCGTTGCGTTAGGCATTTAGAGGTTAGGGGTTGAGTTTTGGGTGTTGCAGCCATGACAAGAGAGCGTGACTGATAACAAATCGTGGTGCCCATGCAGAACAGTTGGATTGGAACAGCGGCCAAGCGGCCGGCATGGAAACCATCACGGGGGGCAACAAGCAATGAGCGAGGGCCAGGATTTAGAAACAGGTACATGTCTGGGCTGGCCAGCTTAGTGGCGCGAGGGCGGGCTACGTGACACGCATACCAACAGTAGAAAATCAATAGGATACCTGCCGCACATTGCAACACATTCCAGCTCCAGCTCCGAGTGGGAAACCAAGTGCTGCATTTGTTTTGTTATATTTCTTACGTGCTAGAACAGCAAAAGTTGTGGACAATTGATTTCAATTGAGTAGCCGGAGAGGTTTCCGATTGGGGGCTTGACCCGTTGTCAGGAAACCCTGGAGCGAACCAATAGCAAAGGCTCTACTTGGCCAGTCAGTTAATTAAAATGGTTTGCATTATTGACCAAGTGGCATTTGTTGGAGCTTTGTTATTAACTTAAACTTTGTTTATTCATTCAGAATGTAATACGTTAAAGAGAGCAGATGGATAAAGCCAAAGTAAGCGACTACTGCTAAAGTTAAAAGTTATTACTTTGTCAATTTACATATGAAACTGAGTCTGATGGTATTTATAAGCGGACAAATATCATGAATGAATGAATGAATGCAGCTGGAGGAGAATTCGAGCCAATTGCAAATGCATCTGGCTAGTCTTTCCAAGAATGCGTACCAATTGTACGGCAATTACATTAATATGTAATTAACTGCTGCCGCCAGCTCATCCCAGCGTCAATGCCGCCAACTGCATGTGGCAACATGGAATCGAAATTGGCTAGGTTGGGGATGAATGCCTCATTAGTTTACAGAGATCAACCGGGGCCAGCGGCCTGTTTACATTGGCCGCATTTCGTGTGCACGCACACGTTGCAAGAGGAACAAAAATTTAACTGTGTTTACTTTGCCGCTTGTGGCCGAACATCATTGAAAAGTTCAAAAGCATTTCAGAAGTGGACCAGATAATCCAGAAATCAGATTCGCCACCGACCACACAACAGAACGCTGTAGTTTGTTGACCCCATCTCACAAGAAGTGAATAAATAAATAAATGTAGCTGGGTCAAATGGAAAGATTGGCGAGTGATTTTAAGGGGTCCAAAAGTATTTAGAGCGTATGCAGTATTCACGGAAGAATGTTTCAGAATGCCCATCTTGCATTTTTATTAAAAGATTGTTCCTTCCAATTTTAGTCTGTGCAGCAATTATTTAAAAGTGTGTTCCTGCAAGGTTCTCTCCATTAATTACTTATTGACTTATTTATTTTTTAGAGTGTGCACACATTTAGAAATGCATGACCGGAAACGTGTTGGCCACAAAATGATGGCTGTGTGCGCGCATGTCTGGCCGAGCTAATATGTAACAGTGATTTAGCCAGGATTAAGCGCAGCGCAGGGTTGCGGATGTGGGCAACAAAAAAAAAATAAATAAAACTGTGTAAACTTTTATATTATGCATGTAGCTGCTGTAGCAACCAAACACCAAAAAAGAAACACACACACACTGAGGAAAATTATGTGCTGTGCCAGTTAAAGTTGGGCTCCAAACCAACCGCAAAAGTCCAGGCCACCCTACCAGGAGCAGGAGCTAGAGCAGGGCTGGGTAAATAGCAGCAAATGCAACGTTGGCATGCCACATTGTGTACACGCTTTCGTTGGCCATGTACAGTGAGGATTGCCTGAGTGCGATACTAGTCCGATTAGAAATAAAATGAAAGACATCTTCACATGCGATAATTTAAAACGATTCGATAACAAAGCCAAATGTGGTCTAGTCTAGTTTGAATTCGTTTTGTTAACACATCTATTAGAAAACTTTTCTAGTTCTTTAATATTTTTAATGCTGTTTAAAATCTATTTGGACGCTTCAATCAGCTTTTTAGAAAATATGTGTATTGAAAACCTAATTTTTAAAAGACACATACTTTTAGGAAACCCCTTTCAGTAAACGATTTCCCCATGGAGTAAAGTTCTTAAAAAATAGCTTGGTTAAGCAATATACTCTCGGTCGGGCTTACTTAGTATATATCCCATTTCTAAATCTCATTCATACATTTACGTTTGAGTTGCCCAATTCGAATGTCTACTGTACTTCACATTGATGCAATTTGACGTAGGTCAGGGAACTTTGGCTCGTTCTTTTTTTTGTCCAAATAAAAGTCTTGCATTGTGTAAGTAGTGGAAATGCGAGCAGACGAAAAACCGGCGTTGGTTGCGGGGCAATTGGTGTTAGTTTTGGGCGTGTACCAAAGTCGTGACTGGAATGCACAGACATGCTAGGATCAAGTGCACAGAGGATAGCGGACGAGGGCGGCAGTGGGAGTTGGGTTGGCCAACGTTTTCTGGCACAACTTCAGTTCAGGCATTCTCTTAGGACACGAAAATTTGAGCGCAATTTGATTGCGTTTGTCTGCTAGCAGTTGTGAATGAAATTTAATTTAAAATTTAAACTTGGGTTGTGCACTTACCTCTTGTATCGTGTTTTCGGGCTTTTTGGTTGACATGTTTAAGAAGCGCTCCTGCGACTGACAGAACTTCTCTGTCTTTTTGTCAAACTTCTTTTTGTTCTCCTTGACACCGCCGATTTGCTTCTTGCGGAAATCCTCCAGCGATTCAATTATATGCTTATCCGCAAGAGTTAGCTGCAAAATGCCAATGCGAAATGCAATTTATTTTATAATTATATTTTAATATATAAATTTCAATTTGATTACTTACCATTTTCTCGCGTTCATCCTCAATGGTGCCAATGATGGCTCCAAAGCGTTTTAGGCTCTCACAAATGACGTTCTCGTCATCGGTCTGTGCGGTGCCAATGCACTCAAAGTTGAAATCATTTAGCAGAATGGCCAACTGTTTCATCCGCGTGGAAAGTACTGCAAAGTGAAAGAATATAATGAGTAAAGTTGCCAAACTATGTTTAAAGCTAAAAAATAATGAATAATATGTTAGATATTGCGTGTTATTAGTTTGTAGACTTTTATGAAATTTTAAAGTATGCTTGTATAAACATGCTAAAAACATTCGTAATTCGGTTTCCATATTATTAATGTTACTATTTTCATAAGGACAAAAGAGTAAAACTAAACTAAAACGATTTTATAAGCTATATTCCTATAAAATATAGATTTTATATATGTATTAAGCTTTTGCTTGTAAAACTTGATATTTCCATTTACTAATTTATTTCTTTTATATACTATCTATGCCGAACAACTTGAACTCTTTTCTTGTTATAACACAAATGTATTTTTTGACAAAAAGATTATTTAAATCTAATCAAAGCCTGGCTTGTTGAAAACACACAAGATAACTGAAGTCTGCCGGCATTTTGCTATAGTATACACTTTTTTCTTCCACCATACCATTAAATTTATATACTAGGTGCTTTTACTTTTGCCCGAAACAATTTTCTTAATTTTATCTAATTTTCTTTCTTTCACTAAGTTTGGCAACAAATCAACGTTTATTGCAATCCACATCACACATATTCCTTCGCATTGTTTTCCCATCCACTTTCACTTTCATTAATTACTCATTTCTTTCGCTACGCTAATGTTTATTGGCCACACTTTCTTTTCGCATCATTTCCAGCAATTTTTGTCACCCAGTATTATCCTCTTTGCAATATGATCACTCAGGATATGCAATGCGATTATACGATTATAGTGTATAGTGTGACAATGGCTATTATAATGTCACGCAAACTTCAGGAGAGAGTCGATTCATGTATGTATGTACATTTGTATATAGAACGACTTATGGCTGGATTTTTGAACCTGGCTTAAAGTTTGCGTAACTTTGAGTTTTGAATGGCCAATTAGAGCCGCTGATAAGCCGCGCACACTAAACCATTAATCTAGCGGATTTGTAAACACATCACATATATGTACATATATATAGATATACATATATGCATATATGTATGTGTATGGACTGCCAGTACGCATAGGATTTTGATGGGCATACACTTTTTAATAGCTTGTCATTTGATTAAAAACCATAAAAAAGTTTAATAAGTCATAAACCAAATGAGTGGGCCGTTCAACTTAGTATAGCTGCTGGTTTTCTTCTTTTTCTTTTTCTTCTTCTTTTTCTTCTGCTTCTTCTTTAACTTCAACTTTTTTCTATCTTTCTTTCTAACGTGTTATTGGTCTTTGTTTCTGCTGACGATTTAAAGCTTCTAAACTTTCTAAGGTGTTTTTGTTTTTTATACGAATTCATTTAGTGTCTGATTTGTAGGTGAAAGTTTTATCGTTCGGAACATTTACGATAATATAAAATAATAAAAAACAACAAAAACCATTATGCAGCGAAACATTTTTCATGCATATTTATTAGCATTATTATTATAATAATGATTATAAACTATGAACGCTTTTGACCGATTTCACATTTCAATTCTTACAGTGATTAATCTTACATTTGTAAAAAGACACATAAAACATCCGTATGTATTTTGGTTTTGTGTTACATCTTTTTTTTTTGTATCGTTACATTGTTATGTAAATAAATTCAAGGTCAACGAAATTCAAAGCGCAATCAAATAATATGCACATTTTAAGGTAAACCACAAAAAAGACTTTAAAAAACTATAGTTGAAAATCTCTCTGATTGTTCCCTTCTTCAATTTTTATTTAAGATTGTATTTCTTTTATTGTAATTTTTGGGAATTTTGCTACCTTTTTGTAGTAAATTGCTATTAGAGTTTCATTGTGTTCGGTACAGGGTATCGTCTACTTCATAATTGTTGATTACTGTGTGATTTATGGGCACTTTTTGATGCGATTATTTTGAATTCATTACAATCTGTGCCGATACTAATTCACGGGTAACGATTTCCAATTTTGATCAGTCCAAACTATATATTATACGTTAATTTATTTTACATATGCATGTTAATTACCAGCCATAGAGAGATAATGCTATTTGTCTTTTAATTTATAAGCATGCTAATTTTTCTGTGCCGCTCCAACTATAAGCCCAGGTTCCGAAAGATCACTTTAATAACTATGTTTGATTCTTAGATATAAAAAGGGAATCATTTCCCTTAGTGAAATATCCGCTATAAATATTATAATGTAAGTTACATATATATTATGCAATATATGTAAAGTCAAATCTTATTATATATTAAACAATCAAAAGGACTTTAGATGCGAACGATAATATTCTCTTTCTAAATGATGATCGCAATTGAGTGCGTAGCTTCTCTCGCCATGAATGCCAATGAATGTCTCCCATTGGATTTGCCTTTATCGACTTGGATACGCATTAAATTCAGCGCCAAGCAAAGCTCAACCATTAAATGGGTCAGGCAACACGCACACTAAGGCAACGTTGGGTTCGAACACAGATTTTTTTTACACACGCAGCATCCGAAACGCAGCTTAAACACAAGACAGAGAAGTAAATACAAGCACAACAACAACAAATGGCCAACAAGATATTCTTTGGTAACTCAAAAAGTATAAAAGTAACAGAGTGTTAACTGAAAGATACCCTCCTATAACTACATATGTGATATTAATATATATTGATGTGAGGCTTTTAGAAAGGGACTTAAAATTAGCTTGTTTTATGTTTAAAAGTTCTTAGACTTGACTTTACCTGTTCAAATGATGTATATGTGCTTATATATAGTCAAACTTCCGTATATTACAGTTTCAGGGACCGAAAAAAAACTTCGTAATATAGAAAATTCGTAATATAGAATAATTTTATAATTTTAAGAATATTCAGTGCTCTTTACAAAAATTCGTTATAAAAAAACTTTTTATACGTAAGTTCGTAATAGAGAAGTTTGACTGTAAATATGTATATCAGAGTTGGGAAAATATATTTGAACACAAACCTTGCAACTAATAACTGTATCATTAGATATACTATACACAGCTGATAAATTTGTTTTTATATGTATATCATTTTAAGTATGCATATACAAATATGTTCTTATATACATATATAGAGAAGCTTCCATTATGTCACCTAATTTATATACTAAATATAAACATATATGTTTGATGAATATACCACACAGCACATCTGGCACAGGGTATAATGATGCAAAGAACTCGTCGAGGTTCTACCCAAGTCTCAGGCTTTGGCAATTGCGCATGCGCAGCGTTCGCGGCGTTGGCGTCTTCCACAAAAATCACAAACACACACACACACATATGTGTGTTGTTTTTTTGGTTATCTTTCATTTTTGGTTTTTTTTTTTGGCTGGTACAAATGTTTCGACATGGCTAAGGTCATTTCTCTTATTTTGGCCTACATTTTGCAGATATATATTTTCGTTGGGGGTTTACTGGTTATGTTGATGCACGCTTTTTCTTGGTCCAACACCAACATCAACACCAACAACAGCAAAAACTACAACAACAACAAGAAGAAAAGTGGCTCAGTTGGTTTATGGAAGTTTTATGACATCAGACATCGGACATGGCTTAGCTGCTGGTGCTCTGACCAAGTAGTTCTGGGCCGGCGGCTCTTGATTAATTGCATAATTTCAGTTTAAATTGCACGAAAAATGTATAAAGCAAAATTATTAATTTAAACACACGCCCAGCGAGTTATTGTTGATGTAGTTTTCTTTTTTTTTTTTGTACGTAATTTTTGTTTATTGCCTCTCGCATTAATTTCAGCGTATTTATTGCACATAGAGTTAGTCAGAAAGTTAATCGCTGTGTGTTTCTGGTTAGCATTATGAGAGTATAATGTTTTTAATAATACATTGCAACCGATTAAGCAATCAATAAAAAGCCGACGCATGCAATTATTATCGCTTTGTTTATCAACATTTAATCAGCTTGGCACTTAGTCACAATTTATTTTACATAACCAATTGATTAGCTAATGCTGCAGTAATATTACTAATTGGCAAATGTTGCCTGTAATCACAATTATGTGCGTGATATAAGGGGGAAAACTGGTTAGGAAAAAAGTTCTAGTTTTCATTGTAATCGCATAAAAGAAAATAAAAAACTCTCTGGCGGATCCTAAAAAGAAACGGAAATGCTAATCAAATCAACTATAATGAATATTTCAATGCATGAAATATAACAACAATACAAGAGGCTGGGATTTAAAATGACAAACAAGCAATACATAAAACTAAACGAGCTTGAGAGTAGGAGTAAGCTCTCTCGATAGCTACTTATCTTGGATTATACCATCATCTAACAAAGAACAACTCAGCTCAGCTCAACTTTGGGCTTTGTGTCTGAACAAACATTCCATGCGATCCTCATATCCAGGTTGAGTACCCCCAAAACAAATGCAAATGCTGCCAGTTTCGGTTGAATTTAGAATTCTCAGTTTTAGACATTGCTTAAGGCTATGTGAATACGATGTATAAATGACTGAATTGTCAGAGTTATGTGTAAGCTTGAGTTTAGCTACCATTAGTTTATTCAAAGCTATTAAAAACATTTAAAAGAACATTTTGACGCACTTTTATATATGGCATTAAAAATTGGCATAAATTAACTAAGTAATTCGCTTTAATATTAAATAAAATGCATATACATATATTAATATATATAAGTATACTTAGTCTGGTAATCAGTCATGAGTGACGCAGCTAACCAAGTTCAAGTTGCATTTAAAATCGACTTCCTTTGAGCTATCCTATTTTAAGCATTATGCACATTTTGATGTTAAATTTGTTGATTTGCATTTCTTGTTTATGTTGTTTTTCGTACATTTTGACTTGGTTCCTATTATGATTATACCCTGCACATAATTGGCTGCGACAATGGGTGGATAAGTCGCTTGCTTAGCACTAATTTTATATTCTAATCAAATTTGTTGATTTAAGTGATGATATAACTTTATAAGCAAGAATCAGTATAATAGATTACTAATATATCATGAATTTAATCAGGGAATTTTAAAATGTTATACCGCGTTCTTAGTTGGACAGACAAACATACTTTAAGTGTAGTTCTACAAAAAACAACCAAACATCAAAAAGTTTGGCTTAAATCTAAAAATCTTAACTCGAATTTTTTTTGGTATCCTGTGGACCTATTTACAGAGTATCTTCTAATCGAGCAATCTGGATAGTAGCAATCTTGTTTTTGTGTTGCTTTGTTTTTACGTCGCTTAACGCATCGGTGCATTGTCGACGTCGACGTCGTTGCCGTTGTCGTCTGATGAACCGTTAGCCCAACTCCAGCTCTTAACGCTGTTCGCTGCGACGGCTGAAACAGTCGTTGTTGCTGCTGCTGCTGCTGCACGCGGGCCCCTTTGCGCAGTCATTGCGAAAGTGCAGCCGCCCTCGGGCTGAGTCCAACTTTCTGCAACGCCAGCCAAGACCAACCGCCAACCGCCAACCGTCAACCGTCATTGTCATTTGTCAAACGCCACGCGGCTTTTTATGGAATGCACACACAATACATCACGCAGCAGCAGCAGCAGCAACCGACACACACCAAAAACATAAAATAAAAAGAAAACGAACCTTAAAATTATAACAGCAAAAAGCACGTTTTGCTTAGCCGGAACAGATTATGCAATACTCTGTGCACAACTTACTACAAGAAACTATTGTTTTAACTAAATAAAGAGGTTCAATCCAACCTAAAGACTTTTAAATTGTGACTTTTCAGATACACCAAATGCTTTTGCAAAAGCTCTTGTTTGATTTCTCTGACAGACTCGACACACAAAACTAATATACTCTTGTGTGCTCTGTGAACAGAGTGTAAGCCAACAACAGCTACAGCAGTGCCTTAATGCAAAAAGGGGCGTTGCCGCACTGCCAAAGTGATTATGAAAAATGCACAACACGCGCAACGAGCTGTACGCAGCATCATCAACAACAACAACATTATCAACAACAACAACCTTAAAAAAATAAAGCTAAAACACTGAATGAACACAGACGTCTAAAAAGGAACTGTGAAAAGTATACGCAGCAGCAAAAATCCTTTTGATCGATCCCCACGCTTTGGCAAAAGTCAATTCAAATTGCTTAACATATTATTCAAAATTATTCGAATTGATGATGCGTACATAAGAAGACCATTAAAGATCAGCATAAATTTGATCTGGTTGCAATAAAATTAAAATCCAAAAAATTAAAACTTATTTTAAACGGGAGTACACGACTACGACGAACCCTGTATGAACTGAGTACGACAGACATTCACAATAACGATTAATGACAATATTAGGGAAATGCAAAGAGATAACGAATAGCAAATTGATTAATTGTTATTAGAAAAGCATATTTTATTTTTTTTTTCGCTAAAACGAATAAGAAGTCCTTCGTAAAAAGAATAATATAATTCGTTAGATCTAATAAAGTTTTCCAATTTAAGTTATTAATAAGCTTGCAGAATTTCGCAATTTGAATTTGAACATAATAATTATAATTCCTAGCACACGACTCTATTCAAAAAAACCCACACAATCTAGCTTCAGGGTTCTGACAACTAGAATGACAACAACACCAACAACAACAATTGTAAAGTTTCAATGAACTTCTGTTTGAGATATTTCGCTTAAATGTTTCGGTCAAACGAAGACTATCTTTAGATTCCGTTTGCCGGCGCAACTTGTGCGTGTGCGTGTGTGTGTGTGCGTGTTTAAATCACAAGTGCACAACATGTCAAAATAATAAACGAAAATAACTTGTCACTTCTTGGCTAGGCGCAGAGTGAAAGAGCGACAGTTAAGACAGTTTAGACAAATGGACAGATAGACGATGTATTGGGCGTGCGCATAGGGGCTGGGGCACAATGCGGATTGGGGGCGAGGCGGAGCTGGGTTGGGATTGGGGCACAGAAGCTATAGCTCAGCATGATGTCCATATGTCATTGCTCCCGGTATTATTATATGTGTGTTGTTGTTGGCGCTTGTAAAATTGTAGCCTACATTTGATTTGTGTTTGTTTGTTTTTTATTTTCAAGCATGATTGTACGCGTGTGTGTGCGCACATTTGATTGACGCGTGTAAATTGACACCAAAAATTAGATAGAATTCAATGTCTGGGCCCACTGCCCACTGCCGGGATCGAAAGAAGTCGATGCCCACTTGTTTTCCACTTGTCTCTAATCATTATCATCATAATTTTATAATTTTGTTCCTTCATTTTTCGTTTCGTTTCTATAATTATCGTTATAAAAGAGCTAACGAATCAACGGTTCTTTTGTAATCTACTTACATTAGCGGTAGTTTTTTTCTATTTTTTTCGGGTTCATCATACAATTTGCTATCTACACACATTAGTGTGTGTGTGTTGGTGTATGTACTTTGGTAGTGTAGCCAAATTAAATGAACTTTTCATTTTGTTGCAGCGCTTTTGCAGCTGCCGTTGTTGTTGTAGCTCTTATTTTTTTTAAAGAACTTTTAATTGGATTTACCTATTAAGCGTCAAGCGCCGCAACCCGCGTACAATTGATGAAAATTGTTAAGCTCTGCTCTAATTGGTTTCGGCTAGGCTACCTCCATTTCAGGCCGAGCCGCCAGCGATGGCCAGCGATGAGCTGCGGGGGGTGGTGGGGGCATGGCTAATTAGGCGTAATTAAGTACGGCACGACGGCAGTCCCAAAATCCTCTCTTTCTCTCTCTCTCTCTCTCTCTTTGTGGTGCGCACAAGAACTTGCAGTAAACCGACAAAGGCCAAGCCAAAAAAAAACTAATAAAAATAAAAACACAAAAATGCAGCCCCAAACATGCAGTTGAGGATCTAATTGAAAGATATAGACAAAGTGCAGCTAGATACTAAATTGGCTATTAGTAGAGTGCAAACAGGGTTCGGGCATGAAACAAAAACAAAATATTCAGCTCAGATGATTAATCCAGGTAACCAATCAGCAGCTCTCGACTGTTGAGTTGAATGACAGCTAAAAACGATGAAATAAGATATTCTTGGTTGATGAGGTTAACCAAAACATTTGCACTCACAAAATAGAATCAATATGGCAATAAGCCACAAATTTGGTAAGTTGTTTAACACAAAAATGATTTGACTTAAAATTTATGTTGTTTGACTTTTAAAAAGTATTTGAAGCCTCCAAAAAATATAGCAGAAAGATTTTTATATCCATAAAGATCATTGTTAAACTTTAGATTAACTAAGTAATCAACTTTTCAATTACTCATTCCTCATTAACAACTTTACTTAATCCATTCAAGGAAGCTAACTGAATATGAAGTAAGCTTTTTGAAAGATATTTTCTAAACCAAACAGATATATGTATGCCTAATTTTAGATATTAGATCATAATCTATTAGCACTGCGACTTGCTAATGGAAAATATACTAAGTAAAAGCTAGAAAAGTCATAGACATAAAACTGATACAACTTATAAAAAACATATCATGATTTAAGAAATTCAAAACTTAAGAATATTTCAACGTACAATCGAATTGAAGGGTCCAATTTAAAAGTACATTCAGCAATTTTCACTTTCGTTTAGCTGATTGGCACAAAATGTGGCACAATTTTTTTCTTAATTGTGCTTTCCAAGCACAAACAGAGGCACATATAGTGAATATATGCATAAATACATACATAAATATGTATTTGTATGTGCATGTTCTGGTATTTATCTATAAATGCGTTTGCTCTACCCGTTCGATGGAGCGTATACATGTTATTTATTGGTTCCGGATAAATACATTACTCGACTTGGCGGCTACTTAATTTTTGTAATTGCCCAGCACTGCCAATGACGCCAGCAGAGGCAACGGAGGAAGCCAAGCAGCCCACGGGCCCAAAAGGTTGGTTGCTTGATCCACTTTCCGTTCCGTTTCATTGTTGTTTGTTGTTGTTGCTGATGCGAGAGAGTTTTTGCAGTCGACAATCGGCGGCATCTCGTCATCACTGTCAGACTTAGCGACATCAAAGACTGAGACACACACACAGACAGGAGTGAGCGAGTGCAAGAGAGTGAGAGAACGAAATCATCCAGAGCTGTCACCGGTTGTCAACTGCTGACAGCAACCGCTATACTAGTGCTTATTCTGGCCGTACACATTGGCCTAATATAGGGTATTACAATATTGACACTTTGTTTGCAGCTTCGTTATCAGTCAGCGAATTAGACCAACAGAAGATGCAGCATTTGCTATTAACTTTTAGCCAACTGCCAGCTAGGTTAGAGTTATAAATTATTAAAGGTATAAATAGATTTGCAGTTTTTATATGAATTTAAATTTAAGCTACGCAGTATTGATATACCTAAATACCTCACAGCTTAATCTTTAACATTTATTATTATGGCCACCAGGTCATATTTTTGTTAGTCTAATTGTTAGAGCATTCAAGATTGAGGTCTTTAAAAACGATGGCAGTCAGAAAGTGGCTTTCTACTTGTTATTAGCTTTTGAACTGCGAGTATTGTGTATAGTGTATAGTAAGTATATTATTGCCTGTTTCCGTTATGAGGTGCTCTGAACCTGGAGGTTGAAAGTGTAGGCAGTAGGCGAAAGAAGGCAGCCAGTCGACAGACAAGAAGTAAAGAATAAAAGTACAGAAATTAAATATATACAGCACACCAAGTTGATTGGGGGCAGACGCCAATGACGTTTACTCGTCGGCAATGAACATCATCATCATGATCATAATAATGACGATGATGGTGATAAATGACTGGATGGTGACGACGCTGTGAACTGCACTTCTGTGTGAACACACATATATATAGATATATTATGCCAGTTGGGCGTAGGTCGAGCACACCTCGCTTTGCTTATTGTTGGCTTTTCCTACTCAACTCAATTAAAATGTGTCATGTAGTATATAACGCAGTGCGCGGTTTGCAAACACTTTGCTGGACCCATGTGCAATAAAACTGATGACAATTATGGCAAATAATGGAGTGCGGATTAGGTCATGCATGGCAAAATGGCCAACGACTCTAACGGAGTGTTACCAACAAACTATAAAAAACAACAACAACCGATGCCAATGACCCAAACCGTTCAATGAACGTACGCAACAGCAGCAACAACGAAACGTAGAGCAACTGCAAATAAACAAAAACATAAAAAAACAGCCATTGACATTGTGAGAGCCGCCGCATTGCGTAAAAGATACAAAACTGCAAGCGAAATCCAGACGCCGCCTCAAACTGTGTTTTCATTTTCAAGCGAATGTCAAAGCCAATGCTACGCCCCACCCTGCACACACAAGCGCATACACACACACATACGCACACACATATACACACACACACACACACACAAATTCAGCCCACCTCTTCCCACCAAACTATTGAAGCGGGTATCTCTCCCCCTGCTTGCTCTCCTACTTTATTTATGTATCTGCACTTCTGTATTGGCGCGCAAAATGCGCCATTGTGGAAAATCGTTTTCGATTAACAACTGATAAACGCTGCTGCGAATCGCGAGCCGAGTCGGAGATGGGTGTTGTTGTTGTTGTTGTTTTTGTTGTTGTAACTGGTAATGGCACTTTTGGGTATGGTCGCGTGCTCTCGTTTATATCCATTTTTGTTTGGCTAAGTGTGCAAGTTGTTTTTGATCTATATAAAACCCGGCGAGGTTACACTTTTTAATAAAGCCGGAACCCATTGAAAGTGGGTAAAAAGCGTAAAATGGTTTTGGTAACATGCAAAAGCAAGCTATCAATACAGTATACATATTATGCATTAGAATGACGTGTGGAATTGATGGTGACAAGCTCCTCTTTCCGTATGTCCTTTTGTATGATCGCAATAGTTTCGGTATCTAGAAAACCTAGAGACTTAAGAAGTCGTTACCATAACTAAAACTATAACTAACCAGCTTTAAGACTAAGGGCGATACTTTATTTCCCCATTACTTAATCTTAAGCTTTTAAATAAACAATCGACAAATTGATATAGTGCTACGCATTAAATATACTGACTCAATGATCTTGTTTTTGCCATGTTGTTTTCATTTGTTTGCCCTTTGTCCCTTGAAGTGTTTAACATTTAATATTGGCAAGCAATTGCACAAACAAAAGAAAACTCTCTCCACCCCGTTCACTGTTCGTGCTAGGCAAAAGTGAAATTTAAAAAAAGCAAACAAGATTCAATACTGAAAAACTGAGCAAACAACAACAATAAAAAATTGTCAACGCTTCTAAGCGCGCCAAACAAATGAAAGTGAAAAGATAACACACTAGCCTTATTGCTTGTCGTTAGTTTCTTCGATCGTTTTTAATTTGAATATTGAACAATGAGCAGAGGCAGCAGCAAAACAAAAATACTTTTTAAAATGCAACTAAGAAAGAAAAAAATATGCGAGCCGCATAAAATTAACTTGCGCTTTTTATTCGCCCATTGGCTTTCTCGACGACGAAGTCGAGTCGCCGTTGGCTCCATTGGCAGGTCGCGCGGCACTTTGACATTTGCACACATGACCGCACTGAACCGACCACCCTGCCCCCTTTCTTCTTATGGGGCCAAGCCGACTAAAGAGCTGCCCTCTCGGCCGTCGCATTTTGTTACACGCATCTTGTAGATAGTTTTTTGTTGTTTGTTTGTTTGGCAAATGAGGCAAGCGTTGTTGTTGCCGCTTTTCCATCATCATCTATTGGTGCTTCTGCTTCGTCGCTTGACTATTTCACTTCGCAATTAGTCGGCCATTTTCATTCATAATTGCCACATGACACGCATAAGTAGCTGCCTCAAATGGCAACGTCGCGCCGGCGATGCGACCCATCTACCATCAAATATCAACCATCTAAAGTCTATCGTCTCCCAGCGCCAATCTACAATCTACAATTCAGCTTAGTTCATCTCATCTGCACCTCGTGGACGACGCCAGCGCCAAACCTCATTATGATCATTAGCAGCTCTAATGCCAACGGTCTGTCCGTCTGTTTGTCTGTCTGTCAGTCAGTCATTCTGTCATTCAGTTGGTTCAACTGCTTTGAATGTATCTATGTATGTATCTATCTGTATCTTTGTATCTATGTTTATAACGATCTCTAAGCGCTGCTGCATTCTTGCCATTGTTTTTGTTATTGTTAGTATTGTGGTTTTCTTGTTTTGTTGTTTATTTTTATTTTTTTTTGTTTTGCTTATTATCATAATTATTTCGATTGCATTTGGTGTGCTCATTTTAACAAATTGATTTTTCTTTTGTTTTTTATTTTTATTTTTTTAGTTTGTTCTTTATTATTAATTCTTTGTTTCTGCGGCCTTTGGCGATCGTGGCCTAAAGTGTCGAAAGAATGAACAAATAGAAGCCAAGGTCTATGGCTCAATTAGAGCATTATCATGTTTAAAAAGGAAACAACAGACAAAAACAAATAAATCAAAATAGAACGACTGAACAATAACGATGTTTCAATACCCTTTTCAACAATATTAAATGAATTAAATCGCTTAGCACACATAAGTAAAAAGTTATGTATTTTAAAGAAGCTTTAATTATTTAATTTATTTAATATCTAAGTTTCAAATGCTTTTTCTTTCTTTGTTTGGTATGAATGAAATGTTTGAATATAGATATATGCTTGGAGTATGTAATGTTTTTTAACTAAATGTTCAGTTTAAACACATTTTTATTTTTGCAATAGAATTTATAATATAAGCTAATATTTATTATAATGCTATTTTTGTCTTTTATCAGCATTGGAAAAATGTTTTACATAATTAGATTAACTTTAAATACAAAGTGCGACTAAAAGTCTTGAGACAATTGAAAGGTTAATCAAATGCGAACACTATTTTGCCCGGCTTTGCAGATGACTCCCTTCCCCCACACTCCTCCCAACCATACAATCACCGCAAATTTCCATTGTGAATCCCAGACCCGTCGTGAGTGTTTCTTAATGATGAAGACACGCAGACAAGACAAACGCGGTTGCAAAATTAATTGCTCAGTTTTGCATGGCAATTGCTATTGGGCTGGAGACGAAACCAGAAGTAAACAGTGGGATAGTTAGAGAGAGTGGGAGAGAGGACGAACGAAACAGGTGAGCTGCATAGCAGCAGTGACTTAAACACCTACAATATATATGTGGGTGCGTGCGTTTAATACACTGAGCCGAATATCAAGCAACGTTTAAGTTTGGCATCAGTGGCTTCAAATCATTAAACAAATTAAGTTATAAAGCTATATATAATTATAGATTTGCTGCATTTCTGTTTAAACTATCTTGGACGTTAACTTTTTTAAGTCTGAAATTGTTTACATTTAATGTCAGAAGTAAATATTTCAATTGCATAATAAAATTGATTTGAAACACGAAAACATCAGGTTAATAATTTTGTGTGCATCACCTTTTTTCCCAAATGAAAACATGTATAATATTAATCAATTGATTAAGTGTGGATATATTTGTAGAACGATGTAAGATAAGTAAACAAAAAAAAAAGCAGCAAAACTTAGATAAACTTAAAAACAAATTACATCTCCCGAATATAAAACTCCAATAACTCTTTTCCGATTCAACCAGCACGAAAGTTCAGCTAGATGTGTTTTGCACATACAATGTTGTACTATAAATTCAATTTTAAATATTGTTTATTACTTATAAGTTTAACTAACGTTTAAATTAAATTTGCATGACATAGTTTTCAAGTCTAAGTTTAATCGTATGATAGTTGGAATTATCAAAAATACTTTCAGTTTAAGCTTAAGATGTAATAATGTACTTTTAAAATTGTTGTAAAATACAAAACAAGCTTAAATAAAGATACAAAGGCAAATAAATTCAACTTTTTAGTTGGAAAAAACTAAAGTAATAAATATGTAAACTGAAGATTAAAATGAACGTAAATTTTACTTTAGCTAATATTTGCTAACTAAATAAATTATTTCTTTTAGGTAAATAGATTTTTTAAAGTTTCAAGTTTATGTAAAACTTAATTTGCTGTTTTATATTAACTTTAACTTCCACAATCAATGTGCAAAAAGACCTTAATGATGGCCTTAAGTGTAACCCTGATAAAAGTGACAGAGCTATTTAAATTTTCTCAGTGCATTTGAATACAGCTTTCAGGTGGGCCCCTTTGCCGCCCTTTTATTGACGTGTGGTGTGGGAAACTGAAATCCAAGCCTGCCCAATGTTTTCTATTGTTCGCTGTTGTTGCTGCTGCATTTTAATTAACAATTGCAGCTCACACGACAGCGGCACACTAAAAACAGATACAGATAGTTGTACATATATATAAAGATATATATATATATATATATATAATATATATAAATATATGTATTTACACACACACATACGCGTATACACAGTGTTTTAGCCACAAAACGCAGTTTGCAATTGTTTTTGTACATTGAACTTTAAATTGCTTGCCACACGAAAATTGCTGCGCACGTAGAACCGGCAAATGTTGCGGCCGGCGCTTGCAACATGTTGTCTGCAGTCTGGCCAGCAACATTCGTAACTTGGCTTGTAAAAATCCAGCAGCAGCAACAACAATGTAAAAAGAAATTGTAAATGGTAAGTGGTAAAATGTAAATGAAAATGAGCTTGTAATTTCAAAGCAGGAAAACAATTGCAGCAATGCAGCCAGGTAGCCAAGTAAATGCAGCAACAGCAACAGCACCAACAACAACAACAATAACAATATTAACAAAACAACGGCAGCAACAACGTCAAAATCAATTAAAAAAATTGCGTAAAAGCTTTGTTGCAACCAAAAACAAAATGAAGTGCAACCTGGCAGCAAGTCAGCCAGGCCAGTCACTCAATCCAAGCCAAGCTGCGAAGCAAATTGTGTGTTGCAGTGTTGCATTAATTTTTCGTATTTTACCTCCGGGCAGCACTCAAACCCCCCAATTTCCCAATACCCCCACCCAAAACCAACGACTGCCACGATGAGGCAACCGTTACACCAAAACCGCCCTCTACAAAATCAATTTGTCATAAAAAATATACAACAAAAATAACACATAAATCAGCAGCTTAATGTGACTTCAAAGACACTCGAGAAATAGTCAGCTTCAAAAACACTATGCGTTCAATTAAACCAGTAAGTTATTATATTTAAGCGCACTCGAAACCACTTTAAACCACTTGAGAAAGAAGAAATATCACACAAATTCCAAAGTAATTTTTAAATATAACGCATAATCAACATACACTTGTGAGTTAAGCTTTGTAATCCAACAAGATATAATATGAATATGTGATACAAAACAATGAACCTTATAAAGTATATTTAGTACAGTATACTATATATATTAAATTTATTAGAGGTCCATACTATTATACCATACTCAAAAGGACAAAACTTACTTTGGATTAGGTACAAAAATTTGCTGATTTTGCATTTTGCCAGACTAAAGTATATATCTGTATGTATGCTGCTGTCTGGCACTATATATATTAACGTCTACCGAAGCTGGCAACATTTGCATGCAAAGCACAATAATGTCTGGAATTTTTGTATTGTAGGTATTTGCGACGAATGTGAGGATCGTTTGGATTGTTTGTCGAGACGCAGATCGCAGAGTGAAGACAGTAGCCAGTAGCCAGAAGCCAGAAGCCAGTAGTGCATTGACTTGTTCTATGTGATCTATAAACCTTTTTGACCGACTTAACTTAAAAACCTTATCGTCTGATTTGTCATTGCTTGATTTAAACAGAGTTTGTTAAGGTTGTGTCATAAAAAGATTTAACAAAGCATATATAAGGTAATATAAGGTATATTAAAGAACAGCGATGACTAGGATTCGTATCCTCGGCTAGTATTTGTTTAAGCCATCGGCAACAAAGAGTATTCAATCTGCGGTTCAATGCCGCATCAGCTGTTCAACGCTTATTTTGGTTTCAGCTCTTTTAGATCTCTGTCAGACTGTCTTGGCATTTATTTCGATAGCGAGTCGCATTACGCAGATAAATAAACAAACAAACAAGCAAGAAAGCAAAATAGAATGAATAATGAAAACGCAACTTGAACGCAATGCGAGCGCTGATAAAGTCAACATAGGACCCCGGCCACAAAAAAAATTTATATAATATGTATGGGCACAAGGTTTATATGTTTGTATTTATAATCTTTATATATAGAAAATTACTTTAAAAGTGCGTTTTTCCTTGATTCCGAATACTCTAATAAAGCTGTTCAAGGCCACGTAAAAATCAATAGAAGATATTTTCAAACCCTATCTAGTGTATACAAAACATAAATCTATTTTTGATTCGCATGAAAACATGCTGATCGCACAAAACAAGCATACCCTGCTCAGTTTTTATATTAAAAACTTTTTTTTTAATACAAACAAAATCAAAAAGAATTGTTATAGTAAAGCATATTATAATCTTTAGTTTTAATATAAACGTGCTGAAAAAACTTCCTTGGTATCTATAAAGATGTCCACTGTTGCATTGCCTCTGATTTAAAGGGTATCAGCTAAACGAATACAATTCCTTTTATTAAAGCGCTTTAAATGTTTTAAATATCTGACTGTATTTCACTTGTTTTATATAAAAAGCAACATTTTGTTTGTACAATTAATTTAAAGTTAATTAAATGGTGTAATTCACTAAGCAAACGCCTGACGGCAGAGAGCAGGAAAGAGACGGAGAGCGTTTGCGACAAAGAGCGAGAGTGAACTGAAGCAAAGAAAATAAGCAGAGATAAAAAGAAGGCAATGGCAGACACTTGACTGACAACCTGTTGACTTTTGTTGTATTCGGCGCAGTAATAGATACACACAAACATACATACAAAACTGGCCGGACATGTGGCATGCTAATTACTTGTTTTTGTTGTGCTTGTTGCCGTTGCAAAAGTCTCAATAACAAAAGTCAATCAAATGTCAAGAGAAACAAATAAACCAAACAATCAAATTGCAACATTTGCAACTAGTTTTGTTTTTTTTTTTTCCTCAAATTGCAGAACAGTATTAACTTTCTACCCAAAATTTTTTAAGTGCAAAACTTGACTAATCCATATTATAATTTAATATGTTATGTATACCTAATTATTGTAGACCGTTTTACAATCTCTTAGAACCAGAAGAAATTTACATTTTACATTTTTAAAACTTTAAATATTTGCTTATATATTGAAGTCTTATACTTGCTTGTTTTTGTATTAGCATATTCAATAATTATATCGTCTTACCTGTAACAAAAGAAAAAACCGATTAATATATTATTCAAAATAATTTCTATATGTAAATATTATGACAATAAAATGTAACAGTATATATAATAAAGAAAACTGATTTCAGCGAGAAAATTTCAGCGAGCCAAAATACCATTTGAGAAAAGGGGAAACTTTTACCAATATGAGAAAATAGGTATATATTCTGTTAGAATAGTGGGGAAGTCATAATGTGACATCCCTAAATAACATCTTACTTTTAACCTATAATCAAATCATGCAGTCATCAAGTTTCAATAAGTTTGTAAAAATCGCATTGAAGGGCAACTTATTGACAATGTTCGAAGTTCAGGTCCTAAATCCAACAATTCATATAGACAAACATAAGCCACCTGGATTTGGCATTTATTAATTAAGTCAATTTTAAATAGTACATATACAGGAGCTTAATGAACACGTCAAAGTTTTTTGTTAACTTCCTTTAGAAACCTTTTTTTTAAAGTTGTAATCACAGTTGACAACAAATGGCAACTTCTCCGGAAACTGTATGTAGAGCAATCAATTTAAGTCAAGCGACAAAATTTGCTGACTTTAAGCATGACTCAATGAGAGCTTTAATTTTTTTGTCAAATAGAATTAGGTATGCTCTCTCCCTCTCCCTCTCCCTCTCCGGCTCGCTCTCTGGGTCTTTGTCTCTGTTTTCTATCTGGCAACACTAAGCAGAACAACCTTGACAATGCCGATTCTATATACATTTACATATATTTATATGTACATATGTATGTACAATATATTTTTAAGGCAACAATTTATTTATTATATTTTTTGCAATGCATTTTTTTTGTATTTATTTCGTTTTCGGTTGTTAATAATTAAAATACAAACTAAAACAAAAAGAAAACAATATTGATATGCCTTATATGTATACACACAAATACTTGATTTGATTGTTGGTATGTGTTGATGTGTGTATATGGCTTAATAACTGCGTCACCGGATGTTATACAAAATGTTGCCAAGTGCTCACTGCTGATATTGATGTCCCCATATAAAAATTAAACGGCATTTATAAAATCAACCAAATGAAAACGAAAAGAAATTAGTAAGCATAACGGTGTGTGTATGTTTGTCTGTATTGCTCAGTGTCATTTTCTTGCCATTATCTTTTCGCTAGACCTGTATATATATATATATATATAATTCACATGTAGTTACTACTTATCTTCATTGCCTTATCGGCTGACCAATCAGAACAACTCCCAAAATGCGCAACTGACGTCCGTCCGATGAGAAAAAGCGGAATGAAAAGGAAACAGCAGCGATTTACAACAAGATACGACAACAACCAGACCAGCAACAGCAACCACAACAACAACAACGAAAATCAGAAACTGATCAAAAGAAAGTAAGAAATTATAAATTTATGGCGCGTTCATTGTCATCGATCGGCGGCTGTTTTCATGCATCTTAAGTCTCTCTTCTCTCGCGATCGCCAGCCTCACTTGAGGCTCTTTGGTTCGGTTTCGCTTGGTAACATTCGAATGACTCACAGCAATAACAACAACTACAACAATAACAACATCAGCAACAACTACAATTGTTCGCAACGTCGTCAAGTCGCACTGCTGATTTTTCAGCTTTTTTTATACCCTAAAAACGCGACACAAATGGGCAACAACATTTTTCTTGTTCTTGTTTATCAAAAACAAATGCGCTGCTATAGTATTGATCAGGGAGTTTAGTAAACAGGGTTTAGCTTGATAAAAGAGGATATTTAATTTCGAACAGATAAGATAGTTATCGTTGTAGTAAAAATACTTTTAAAGTTTTTCTGATAAAAACTTTAATAATAATATTTAGGATCGCATATTAAACTCAGACGACCTTTACTACTAATTTAAATTTGTTATAATTGCAAATCTTTTGAATGTATGGTTTTTTTTTAAATAAAAACCATATATTTTTAATAAAGACTTTACTAATACTATAAAGCAGTAAAAGAATGTACAAAATACAAATTATATAGATTAAATAATATACATTGGACTTAAAGTAATGATGATCAATTAAATGGGCATGATATAAATGCGTGGTATCTGCCATTCGAGCACCCTAGACTCGATTACTCTGACTTGTTTTCTTAAATTTATTTCTTTTTGGTGTTTTGTTTAGTTTTGTTTTTGTAGTCAATTGCCGTAACGTTACCGTTGCCGCAGCAGCAGCCAAAGTCGCAGCCGGTTGCCGTTCGATCAACCTTTGCAAATGACCCAAATTTGGCGCAATAGTCACAATCGCTTCGGTTTTGGCTTCGACTTCGACATCGACATCGACTTCAGTTTCGACTTCGACTTCGACTTTGACTGCGATTTGGAACTTGGCACTTGGCGCACTTGTCGTGCAGCAGCCGTTGAGCGTTGTGTTGTTGCCTGGTATTTGGGTTCACTTGGGTAGGGGGAATGGGGATGCGGTGGGGTTTCTGTTATTTACCCTGCACCAGGTGCAAGTGTGCACAAAGAGGGTATCATTGCTATAAGAGAAATCTTTCAGTCAGCCAGTTTGTTTGTATATATGCATTGATCGCATCTTGTTCGCAATATGCTGATCAAACTAAAATTATTTAACTTATATTGATCATCGGGTAGTGTTATTATTTAAAGCATGTCTCGTAGATTATATAAGCCAAATAATAAATATTTTGGAAACTATAAGTTTACTACAGGGTATCTATCTGTTGGACACTTTCGTTGAGGGGCACGCTTACTTGTTTTTTTGTGTGCTTTGGTGTGGTTTTCTGGTGTTGCGACTCGTTGTTTATATGCCCCCAGCGGCACTGGCTCATACAAAATTCTGTTATAGTTATCGTGTTGTTGTTGTTTCGATGTTGTTGTAACTAATTGAAAGTTAATTTGCACATGAATGCAACTGTGAAACTTTAAGGTACGCTTTGAATGTTAAGTTGGCTTTTTGTCTTGACTGGTTTTCTGTTTTCTGTTTGCTTAGCACTTTTACTTTTTCAATTTCATTTGCAATTATTTTGGTCAACTACCGTGGCTGCCCTTCACCCAATCGAAGGTTGTGCCTAAACCAAAGGTACCACCCTGCCCCTCCCATCCCTCACCCCCTCCTACGTCGCTCTTGCCACCAACAACCGTTTCGACGTGCCCGTCGGTTATTGTGTACTTGTGTATGTGGCAGGTCTCTCTTGTCGTCTTGTTAACTAGATTTCACCTTAAATGATATTTGGGTTTATGCATTTGACTGGATTTCGTATGCAAAAGAAGAAAGAGTTAAACGACTTGACAGACTGTAGAAAACGCCAAGAAAGGGGACAAATTAAAGCCATGGTTAACAATGAAGACTTGCTCGCTACTTTTTTAAGACCAGGAGTTACATCGATGTGTTCGTATGGAGTTGCATCGGATTCTTATGGATTTTGTTAGTTTCTATGAACTGTCTTAATTATGGCATACTAAAAATATTTGACAATCAGAAACGTATAACAAAAATAAATCATATTTATAGCCAGAAGTCAACCCACCGATTTGCTAACAGTTGTCCCAAGTTAACTTTGGCTTATGTAAAACAGTCAGTAGGTCAAATTATAGTCTAAGCCAAAAGTGGTAAGACATGCCGATGACAATATCAAATACAACAGAAACGAAGCAGATATTAATAGATATCTTTCTCTTTTCAATTTTTTTTTATTGTCATTAAATTTGGTTGGTGCACAGCGCTAAACCGAGTTAGTTAATTAACTTTGCCTATATTTGGCCAAGATTGAGTATCGACGTTGACATTACCTACGCCCATTTAAGATGCAACACAAGCAAATATTGCATATACATACATACATATGTATATAATATACACTAATGGCTTTTGGTTATTTACTGTCCAAACAATCTACGCCCATACAAATTTGCGTGTTGTCATTGTGTTTGCCAAGGATTTACCCAATTCATTTTGGCATATGTTATGTACGTGTGCTCAGAAAAACACAAACAGCTGAGATTAAAGTTAGCAATTAAACATTAATCATTAAGTGTCTATTTTTTTCAATAGACTGTAGTTTAGGGTAAGCAGAAAAATTATACATATAAAAATAGATCAAATTTAATATGAAAAGGGCATAAAAGAAGTTACTTAAACGAAAACAAATGTATATAAGAGAAAAGTCAATACAATAATAATGCATTACAATCAATTGTTTTTGATATTTTTGTTTAAATTTCCAAATGTAAAGACTTTCCTTAATGCTGTAAAGAAAGACTATAGTTTTGTCGATCATTTTATACAACTCATTTTAAATTGTAACTCTCACTTTTGTTTTTACAATTGATATCTGCACAGCGCACAGTTCAGTTTTATAATGTCTATTTTTATACAATAAAAGTCATGGGCATTTCGATGCCGTGACATCAGCGTCATGCCCAAACTAGGGCAATCTTTTGTGATCGTTCTTGTCGCTGTTTTGTTGTTTTGTGTGTGCAGCGAACCAAAAGTAGTAATGTTGGAAAATTATGTATATATACATATACATATACATATAAGCTTAAAGCAAGCAGCAAATAGGCAAATTTGAAAAATATCCGATTCTGTTAGCTATTCGCTGATATGATGAAGGCATGAGCTCATAAATACATTGTATCATTTAATATTTCTAAAAATATATCCATTATCATTTATGGTTAAAATGTATACCATTAAACATAACGATACATTTTAAGAATCTTCTTTGAGGTGCTACTTTGTATGTTTCTCTATGTGATATAAGCCATAAAAGCGAAACTGTTAAAAAGCAGAAAGAACAGCTATGAAGCTGCAATAGATTGTGATGTATAGACAAACGAATACCCTAACTAAAGGTAAAAATTATTATTATTATAATAGGTTTAGTTATGATTACTTGATTGGATACTTCTGTCCTATCAATGCGTGCCAATCGTTGCTTCCCATAAAAATGATTAAAACAAGACCCAAATAGAAGTGTGAAATGCTAAATTATGGGTTTGTACTAAAAATATGAACAACACAAGCCCCGATGCCCACCTGGGAGCCAAGTGCCCACTAGCCGATCCCCTCCGAGCCAAGCAGACAACAAGCAACAATAGCTAACGAAATGCACAGATATAGGTACATATATAAATATACATATACACACATATGTATATATGTATAGCTAGGAACGTTTTTTCGATATTTTATTTTGGCCCAATGTGTGATAAAAAGAATGCCGCCAAACGGTGCAGGGAGTGGGGGTAAAGCATGTGGCAGAGGTAAAGGAGAAGGAGGAGCAGCCAGAGGCAGAGAGGGTGGCGATGGGCGCGTGAGTGCTGCTATATCATATCGGTGGTATAGCGCTAAACACTTCGTACACATTGGGATGAATCTATAAAGCGCACGAGCTAAAAAGAATTTAACGTCTGCTCAAAACTTTGGTCAGAGGCGCTGTTGCTTCTGCTGCCGCCTTTGGGGCAGACCCGGAGACGGCTGTTGCTACTATTGTTGTTGCTACACATTTTGCGCCAAATTTGAGTCAAAACACATGCATGCAATACGCGCTACTCGACTGCCAGCCGCACATTTAAATTTAGTTTCGATTTTTAGATTTGCTCGCAATCTTAGTTTGCATACCCATTAATAAAAGACTGTCAGTGGGTATATCAGGCTATTACATATTGAACATATGTATAAAAGAAAACAATTCAATGGATACTTAAATTTGTCTATTTTTCGTAATTACAATTAATAATATTTTTTACAGGGCATTTGTAAGACGACGCTAGCTTATCACATTTCTTTTTAATTTCTCTAAGGCTAATTTTCAAACAAAACAAAAAAAATGATATATACTTATATATAAAAAATTGTTTCAATTTTTAAGCTTTTTTTTTATTTTATTTTGCCTGCTCATGAGTCTGCATATAAAGAAATGGGGCAGATTTTGTTGTTGTTTTCCTTTGTACTTTAGTTTTGCGCTCTTTACACTAATTTGAAAAATATAATAGGTAAATTGTGTTTGTTATTGTTGTTGTTCTCGCCATGGAGCGGAAATATGGCCATTGAAGAGTCTTTTTTGTTCTGTTGGAGAGAAGGCGAAGGCCGCTCAGTAAAAAATACACTTACAATTGCAACGTTACCTAAATGAAGTGCTAATTGTTAAAACACTTCGGGAAACTTATTTTGTTTTATTTGCATGTAGCCCAAATATGTGTGTGAGTGGTGTGTGTTGATTAGTGCCATGGGAGCGATTTTCCCCACTGACGTCAATATAATTGCTGCTTTTATAGTTGGACGTGTTCTTGTTTTCATTTATTTTATGCGACTTTCGACATAAGCAATAAATGTGTATTTGTTCTTAGTAAACCATTTCCCAACAATTTCGATGTGTTTACTAATCAAAGTGTGATAACAGCGATAACACTATATGGCATATTATCTAAGGAGTGTTTGAGTATCCATTAAAACACAAATATCGTGCAATTTCCAAGAATATATTCGAAAATATTTCCGGATTGAAATGGTTTAAAAAGTTTAATTCGTTGCTCACCATGTGTTCAAACAGATCAACTAAAGCAACAAATCTAATCAGCATTAGATTCCAATAAATTTATAAATACTCTTTATATATTACCTACTGCAATTTGGTTACCTAATACATATATGTATTACCACATCAAGCAAATGTATTACACTTCATATACATTTCCTATAACATGTGTTTTACATAGTTTATATTGAATGTCTAATCAATAATGATGTACACTGTGTTGCGAACATGCGTTTTCCTAATGTTTTGCTATTGATAACTACGATAAAGAGAAAACATTAAGACGGCAGAAAAGGTTTCTGACTGTTTGATACTTATTATTACATACAACTTAAGCTCAAAAACATTGTGGGATAAGTTAAAGGACACTAAAAATACGTATTTGATTCAAGGAGTTGTCTTATCAAAAAAACTCATAATAAAAATTACAAAAGCAGAACACATACTCTAAAAACACTTAAATAACGCAATATACTCTGTTACCATTGAAGAACTGAGTATAAGCAGAACAGAAGTAAGTAAGAAAGAAAGAACTAAAAAAAAAAGCACCAAGTGAATCACGCAACAATGTTTTGCGACTCAACTTTACACAATTTGCTCGTTGTGTTTACAAAACCAGATAAGACTACAAAGTCCAGAAGATGATGATAACACCAGTTGCTTGGGGACGACAAAGCAAGCACACATTAATACCGCATCAATGATAAATCCACTATTCAAATGCGGAGACATTAACAAGTAGAAAAATATATAGAAAATTTATAAAAACAGCAAAAATATACAATAAAAGCAAAAGGAAAAACATATTTATAAGTATATATGAAAATAAAGAAAGAAATCGGTGAAAACTTTGCATTTTGTGCAATGGCACGTATTGGGGTTCAGACTCAGTGTTTGTTTAGAGTGCTGTGGGCACGGAGGGAGAGCTAAAGGTTGTGTGCATGGGGGGTACAAGAAAGGGGTATGTGTAGATGTAAATGCCGCACCCACGTCGCACGATGCTGCGGCTCTGACATGTTTGTGTGCAAGCAACTGCACTTGCGATTATCAGCCACACACACACACAGGCCATGCGAGTGTGTGTGTGTAACTGTGCCTGAAGTTCGTGATGAAAACAAGATGAGAAATACATGGGTATATATATGTAATATATATACATATATATATATATATATACATATATATATATATATATACATATATATATATACTCGTTGCATACCAGTAAACATAATACATGCATAGTCCAAATAGATACACACACATTTTTAGTTGGTAAAACTCTTTGTACTACAATATGCATTTATTTTCACCACCTATTCATATATGCATGTATGTATGTGTGTACAGATATGTACATATATGAACAGTGGGCGTTTTCACTAATTATTTGAATGTATCATTATTATATAAGTATTATTTAAATAGGGCATTACGGCGAAAGTGCTGAGCAAATGGCTCAGTTAAAGCTATTTTGCAGTCCACTCAGCCATTTAAATGGCTTAATAAATTTATTCATCTACTCTTATTGATAAATACAGGCTTAAAAATGATCACTTAACAATTGCCTCGTATTGCCAATTTCCTTTTGGTATAACTAAGTTTAAGGTTAAGGTTAACATTGCGGTTTTAATTACAACAGCATTACATTATAAATGAGTGTCAATAAAACTTCATTAAGCAATTATTCTTTTTTGATATACATACATTTATCGAATTTTAGTCAATCTTCAGCAATCTTGAAATTAACTCATTGCTACTTATTTTTTTGTTCACTTCAATAATCATTGT
>SCDZ01000552.1:0-2500 GCA_004143845.1 Drosophila lacertosa | reverse complement strand
TAAGCTCAAGTGATATGACTGCGCAAGTGCGAAATTCGATAAGTGCAAAAATTAAATACACACCAACAATCACATACACATACAGACACAGGCACACAAATGTGATATATAATTGTTCAAGTATTTGTATGTAGATCAAATCGTTTAAGTAAATATTTAACCTGGCTTTGTGCCGGGGCAGAATTTTAACGGTTTTGCCGTTCGGCTTTGATGCCCCTGCTGCAGTGATCAAGTGGCTTTAATTGTCGATAAGTAGCATACAAATATCGATGACTGTGAGAAAAAATAGCGAACAGCTTGCATATATATTGGTATAATATATCACAACTGTTGTCGATCGAAGCAATAACGATAACTTTGAACTACAAACGCAAATTTATCAAGCTGAAATCTTTGACAATAATATTTAGATAAAAACTTAATTAATTGAAAAATGCCCTACAAACGATTTACAAAATTATCGATCAGTTCGATCAATGTCTAAATTATACACTCAATTATGGCTTTATTTGGTAAATAAAAAAGAACAGATCAATAAATCGCAGTATGACAATTAAATATTATATAATAGGTGAGATATGCCTAAGAAAAACAATGTTTTCAGAACTATATTTCGCCTCTATGTGCCTACTACTTACATTTGCACGGAAACAATTTACCTTTTATGCCCATTTTCAAAATGTACAGGGTATTAAAAGAACATATTGTGTCTGTCGCCTAAATGCTAAAAAAAATACGCCACATCTACGCTATTTGTCGGGTGTGGGTAGCAACTTAATAAACAACTAAAAAAACAAAACAGCAAAATCAACTAACCAACCAAGAAAAACCAAAAATCTGACATAAATTGCTAAATAAGTACAAAAATTTTAAGAACTGTTCACGTGTTAATTTCTACGCTTGCTAAGCGACTTCTTGCGGTCACTTTCGTTTCTCGTCTATACTCTATAGCACTTTAAGTTGGGTATGATACTGTATTATATTGTATGTAAATACATGTTATTAATTAGTTAAACGTTATCAAATACTATAAAACTTTCTATTTAAATTCGTTATAAAAATGTATATACCAACTATAGAATGCTGGTTATTTCACAAATTATAAGTAATAGTTAATAAATAACTTCCTTTATTTCTATAACTTCATTACACAACGAAGAGTTTTTGAAAATGAATGACTTCAGAGTATCAAGCAGTCAAGTGCACTCTGGATTAGAGTACTTTAACGACTTTTTGTTAAGTTAAAGCTTGTTTCTTGGCTTTATTTATTGTTGTTGTTGTTTTCTACGAACAGCCAGGGAACAAGCAATTACTTACTTACCATAAAAAACATTTTTGACAAATCAGTCAAAAAGAGTCAGAAAACATTGAGCCCTAAAACTGTGAGATACAACACCCATTTAGGCGCTGGAGCAAAGGTTCGGAGAATTTGTAATAGTTAATCGACTAATACGCTGATTAGCTTGACTAAGAAGAAGAAAACGTAAAAACGTATTTGAGTATCCATGGGGGCCATGACGATCGTATCGGACCCGCAGTCAGACAAGCCGACGCGTCGGTCAGCTATGGGTGCGTCATATGATGGCAGGGGCAGGGGAAGGAGGAGGTGGGCGGTGGGAGGAGATAGGGGGACGGAGGAAGGGGCAGCGCCTGTCAATCAACAAGCACCGCCACTTCTATGGCTTATCTAAAGTAACTAACGCGCCGCTAATCGATCATTCTGTATCTTTGGCTGTCTTTCTTACTGTCTCTCCGCTGTCTATGCGCCTCTCTGATGTTCTGCGCCAAAAAGAGACCCAGAACCAACGAAAAAAAAAGAGGCAAGAGAGAGATGAAGAATGTGGCTGATAAGCGGCGGCGTTTCGAACCAGAAACTGGTTTTGTCTGTTGGCCAGTTGGCGGCAGGGGGCGGCAAAGCTATTTCTCAAGCCGAAAGCCAAAAATCTAAAAGCAAAACAAGTAAAAGTGCTCCAATCGAGATTGCCCGACTTGCTAATACCCTGAGCCAACCACGAAATGAAGTCGAAGGTAACATTTATTCTTAGTCTAACTTTATAGCAGATTTATTCAATTCAATTTATTTGCAACTCAGTTAATTCATTCGATATTAGTCAGTGTTAAGAAACTAATCGTCATAATCTAATCTAAGAATCATCTCGGAATGTAATTCAAATTGAAATCTCGTATATTTATTGGGTTTCGAGCAAGCTTATCCATAAATTGTTTGTCTGTGCAGCTTATACTCTCAAAAAACGACGGCAACAAGAACAAAGCACAATATACCCATTTTTTTGTAGTTTTTTGAACATTATTAATGGGTACAGGGTATACAAAAAAATCAAATGATTCATACCAAATTCAAATGTAAAAACGATGCGTTGTTTATTTTCAGCGCCGGATAAAAATCACACATACAGACAAATAACAGATATACATATATATATATATATATATATATATATATATATATATATATATATATATATATATATAGATATAT
>SCDZ01000551.1:0-46697 GCA_004143845.1 Drosophila lacertosa | reverse complement strand
AATAAATAAATAAATAAATAAATAAATAAATAAATAAATAAATAAATAAATAAATAAATAAATAAATAAATAAATAAAAAAATAAATAAATAAATAAATGAATTAACAAATAAATAAACTAATTAATAAATAGTTAAGAAAAGAAAAAATATATAAATAAATACATAAAGAAATAAAGCAATACATAAAAAGATTATTTAACTGTCATTTGATTTATTGTAATAAACATTTATGTTATATATATTTTTCAAAAAGTTTACACGCCGAGACTTAAACTGGATTTAAAATCATATATGCCCGTTATTGTAGCGCACAATGCACAGGGAAAACGAGAAAAAAATGCGGAACGAAACGATATGACAAAACAAATTCCCATATATTCACAACAGCAACACACACACACACACACTCACACACACCCATACACACACAGGCATGACACATGTCACACACACACATAGAGACAGCAACGATACCGAAAGATATCAGCTACATGGGCTGCTGCGGCGGCGCTTATATAGACTTATAGTCTCGCATATTGACCACGACGGGGCAGAGTACGCGACACCTTCGCAACAACACCCCCCAAATCACCCACCCACTCCCCCGAAGACCCCCTCGAGTTTGCATTCCATGCGGTCGCCCTAGGTTGGGACGCTTGGGGATTGATTTTTAACGAGCGACAGCGCGACTTTTGGGTTTGGGCGGCGAGAATCTAGTGGAACCGTCGATGCGCTATGAATGTTTTGTCCGCTCGAAATGTGGTGCAAAAAATTATGGAAAAACAATTTTTAATGGACTTAAACTGCTGCAAAATGGCAGCCATGTGTCTGCATTAAAGGTTTAAATGCGCATAAAAGCGAAGGAAATATTTTTGCCGCATGGGCTTTTGGCTTTGAAGTGGCCAATTAAACGGTTAAAGTTTTTTATGTGGCACAAGGATTTGCTTGGCCTGGTTGCCATGGCGCTTGCCGACATTCATTTAGCATATAGGCAATAGCCGATCATAGATATATATGTACATAAAAACAGATATTATTCTTCTGCTGCATAACATTCAAATTGCAAGATTTGCAAATGCAAAAGCCGACTGACCAAATAGACAAGCACAGGACCAACAAGGGCTGTAACCCAACCAATCAGATCTTAAAATAATACACAAAACACCAGCTAACCACAGACACAGAGAGGGCTCTTTGTATTGTTTGCTAGGGCTAAGCTCGGGTAACATTTAAATTTTGTGCAACCAAAAGCTACTTTGTGGCTTTAAGCAACAGCAACAACAATGGCTAAGTGCCAAAGTAAACATGGCATAGATGTCGCCGAGAGGGCACCCAAACTTTGACCACATGAAAGGCAACAACGTTGCCCGGCCAAAAACTTTATGCAAAATTCCCGCGGGCAAATGCACACATGTGGGGTGGGGAAGAGCGGAGGAAAAGCGGGGAAAAGCCTTCGGTATGTGTTAATTTGGTTGGGCGTTATTGTAAGTTTGGCATGCGAGGGCGCTAACTGGAAAAGTGTTTTAATTGAATTATTTTCATTGTCGCCCCAGCCGAAATCCTGCTGCTCTTGACGATGTTCCTGCCACCGATGCCCTCCAGGCATTGTTAACTCCCTTCTTTTTTTTGTTGTTGTTGTCGTTGCGCTTCAATTTATGCAAACTTTCTAAAAAAAAAAATAAAACAAAAAAAAGGAGAACGCAAAAAGTTAAATGAGTTAAACGAGCAATTTTATGAGCATGTAGAAAGTTTACCAAATGTCCCACAATAAAACAAGGCAACCAATTGTGCGGAGTGTTTCGACCCGCTTGCCGCTTGCCACTTGCCACTTGCCAGTTGCCAGTTGCCAGTTACCGTTACCAATGTTAGCCCGTGGGTCTTGCCTCAAATTTGTACGTGAGTTTTACTTGTCTAATTGTTTGTAAATGCAATTTGTTGGGCGAACATTCGCATGTGAAATCAATGAATTTGAATTTGAATTTGTCGCCCGCTTCAGCCAAACTTTTCACTGAAAAGTTCAGTTTGGCCAAAGGATATTTGTTGCTAGTTTACTCAAACAATAAATCTTATAAAATACTCATTTCACTTTATAGTGGTATAAACAAAAATGACTAAGCTATATATATATATATATATATATATAGGTAAGGTCTATTTATATCTTGACTGAGTATTATATAAGTGTATTTAGTATATTTGCCTTAAGAATTCTTTAAATTTATTTTATAAACCCTTTTATTTAATTTCAATCCGCACATTAAATTTATTTATGTATATTTAAAGTGTGGTTATTATTCGACTGAGTAGTATATTTGTATATTGAATATATAGTATACAAAAATACTGCTTTTTACAAATGTATGTATATGTGTATGTACTATTAGAATACTATAAGCACAAAAATTGACTTTAATTCCGTAGCCCCTATTTTCATTTATATGTATATATATGTATTATATAGGTACATACATTTATACTAAGGTCTGGTTATATACAGGCTTCGTATATTAGACGTATAGTATTTCAAAAGTTGACTTAAATTCCCTAACCCGTTTTTCAATTTTAATCCGAACCTTAAATTATTATATATATGTATATACTTAGAGTCTGGTTACATTCTGACTGCGACATCATTTTTATTAGATATAGATTCAACTGTCTAACTTTACTTTACTTTCTAAACTCTTTTTTTTAATTTCAATCTGCGCTTTAAATATATACATACATAAATATTTTGTTTACATCTGGTTATATACTGACTGAGTAGTTTCTATATTTTATAAATATACTCCAACTGGATTCCACGCGTTTTAACTAAATAATAGTTAAGATCTGGTTGTATATTAACTGAATGCTCATATATAATAAATATATTTTTACTGTTCACATACTATATATACTATAAATATACTCCAATTTAACTTCACTTTCTAAACCTTTTTTCAATCCGCGCTTATCACTAAAAATCCAATTATTAAAAACCCACATAGCTGCAATTATGTGACCCATAACTTTACAAGCCAAAACAAAGTTATGCGAAACACACACACTCACACACACACACACACACACACACACACACACACACACACACACACACGAAGGCACACTCTAATCCCCTGCACATTCTTATCGCATCAGGCTAAAAACATTTTCAATTTCAATGGGCTAACGAGTTGTTGTTGTTGTTGTTTTTTATTTCTATCAGCAAAAGAGCAAAGCGTGTAAAAATTGTTCGTCAAAAAGGCCAAATGCAAATGGAAATTGCCAAAAAGCGGTCAAAAGAGCAGGAGCTGCAGGAGCAGCCACAACAGCAGCAAGGAAATAAGCCATTCACACTTTCAGACGGATAGCCTGCATACATACATATGTACATATGTACATATATGCATATATGTTTGTTTGTGTGTGTGTGAATTCTAATTCAAAGGCCAAACAGCAGCCACAATGGCAACACGTCACCCCCTGCCCCCTCCCCCCTCGGTCCAAAAAGCAACCCAATCAAAAAATGGCAACTGGTTGGGCAGGTGCAGGGACGCAAGGCAGGATAGACGCAGGACGATGTGCAAAATGTTCTTAATTCTCAATTCATATGCAAATTTATTTTATCGCCAGCGCTGCTGCCTGCAACAACAATGAAGGATTGTGGCTGCCTGCCTGACTGACTCACTGGGCAGAGTGAACACACACACACACACATAACACCCGCACACACACGCATTTTGTGCATTTTGGGTGGCTTGACTTTTGTGGTTCAGTTTGGTTTGACTGTGGGGAACGCAGTGGACCGTGGGGAACTCGTTATTGCTTGTAACTGTGCCCCTTTTGTAATTGATCGCACACATTACAAATTGCATAGGCCATTGAAAAAGTGCTTAAATGCTAACTTTTAAGTAGGCAACAACAATAATTGCATCCCCATGGAATCCTTTCATGTGCCATTTATTGCCTCACTTAGTTAGTTATGAGTCGGCATTTGCCAGTCGCCATAATCAACACTTGGCCATAATTAAAAGCTCACGCAACATTTGCTGCCACATCTTGGCTTGTCACTAATTGCTTGCCCAAGACTCTGTGCATGTTGCAAGTAATGATTATGGCCAGGATCTGGCTTCTAGCTGGCTGCCTTACTGGCCAGACACAAAGTTAGCATTGCCAAGTGCCAATTAGCAAGCAAAATAGATTGTAAATTTTAATGACATACACGGCCCGGTACAAGTGGACAGCGCCGTTTTCTCCTTTCAATTGCCTTTTATTTTTTGCTGGCCACTTTGTGAGCCAACTCCTTCGGCAGCGCCTTGCAAAAAGTCAAAGGCGTTGACCGCTTGCTGCATCATTGAATATAAAATACACTAACAGAGTGTATCTATGTCCACTATGCTGCTATGTTTGTGTATTTGTGTGTGTCCACTTCAATTAAAAAGACTTTCACCCACGGCACAAAAAAAGGAGACTTGAAAAACACTTCCGCTTTACTTTGCTTTGCTCCTACTTTACTTTTGTGTGTGCGCCTTGGTAAACGTTTGCAATTGCTTTGAAATTGCGCAGACGTGCAGAGGGCAAAAAAAAAATATAAAAAAAAAGCTGTCTACCTTCAGTATGACGGCTCTAGCAGCGGCCATTGTAGCACAACATGACTTCCGCTTCCGCTTTTGCGCCTGTGTATATGTGTGTGTGTTGGAGAAGAAGCAAAGTGAAATCAATTCAAAGCCTTATACGAGTCGCTGCTGCTGCCGCCTCTCAATTGCCCTTTTTTTTCGTCATCAACATCAACGCTTCCTCATCGCCATCATCAGCCCATTTTCATTCACATTTTCATTCTCATTCCCATTTTCATTCTCATTCTCATTCTCATTGTCGTTCAATTGGTTGGCGAAAATGTCGCCGATTTCTTTCTCAATTGACATTTGCCAAATACGAAACCTTTTTTCCGGGTCCGCTTACGTCAATCATCCTCTCTAAACATACAAGACCCTAACAATTATTATAACATTGAGGACAATTTGTTAAAGCTGTTTTTATTTTTTGCAACATTTTTTGTCATTTTTTATATTTTTTTATAAACAAGACTGAAAATTGTGGACGTGGGAGGGATTTAATGAAATTGTGATAAGATTTTTTATTTTAATTGTATGAGAGTTTCCTAATAGATAAATACTGTGAATGTCACCTTCTAAGTATTCATAGTTACGTTAATTTAATTACTTCTTATATTCTTCCAAGAGATTAGAGTTGACATATTAGTTTGTTGATATCGATCAAAGACTGTTAAAGCAACTTTATGATTTAAATCACTCACTTCAGAAAGTCTTAACTCCCTTATAAAATCCCTAGCCTAGCATACCCTTTTTGATTCACTAATAACTTCTATATATTTAAATATATTTTCTGTACAGCAGTCAAAACATCTTTGTAGATTTGTGAAAGATTGTTCGCTTTCCTTTTATACAAAAGTTTTCCGTGATATGTATTTTATATCAATTGCATTTTGTATTGTGGAGCTCACCAAAGGAAGATTAACAATGAGAATATCAAGGATGTGGTCAATTTTTCTTACCACAGTACGACCTGGACCAAAATGACATAAAACACTGATCAGCTCATTGGTTAATTTTTACAAAATATATATCTGATTATATTAGATATAAACTGATTAGAGCAAGACTAAAAAATATCCTGTGCACGTTTCATAACTGACATAACAATAAAAGTCGAGCTTTTTAAAAGACAAATGTTATTAATCAAAGTAAGTTACAAGAGTGGGCCTGTAAAACATTAAACTTAGGGAAACATGGCTAGATCGATTTGGTCATTGACGCTGATCAAGAATGTATATATATGTATATACATCTAAAAAGAATTTTGATTTTCTTTGCTTAGAACACCTTAAATAATATAGAGTGCTTGGAAGATTTAATATAAAAATAATACATTAAGCAAGTCTTTATTTTGGATAATTAATCTATTTACAAAACTCATTTTACAAAAATATAATAATATATATTTTTTCATAGGATCTTAATTTAATGAAATTATAAAAGTAAATTTAAAATAATGCATATGTATATATTTTCATATCTAATGTTCTTTAATTTGTTTTATATATTGTTTTGTTCCCATATTCTCCAGTCTACATTAACAGTTTTCATTCATTTAATAAAAATAAAAACATGGAAAAAAAAAGGTAATAAAAATAAAAACAATTCATTTACTGAAAGCTGTTTTTTTAGGAGCATCCATTATAAAAACACAGAGATAATTTTTGATACTATTTGTTTTTAGTTTGATGATGTTTTATGAAGTTTAAGTGCCGAAAAATATTTATGAAACTCAAACAATTCCTGCAAATCCATTTAAATCTCTCTATCTTATCAGAGTCCAATTGGAACCGTTTTAAAGCCACGATTAAGGCAAACCATTGAAGAAGCTCTTAATGATGATGGTGATGATGATGAGGACTGAACATGGCCGCAATCAGAACTGTTGGCCGGAAACGATACACATGCAATTATGTATGCTCATTGTGCTGCATCCTGCAGGATACGTCGCCGCATGTGGCCCATTAGAAAAGTTTTTTCGGTCATAGAGGCAGAAACCAAAATTGACCATAAAATAAATTGAAGTGTGCAACAAAAACAAAAGCAGGTGGAACTACTCGTAAAGAGGAAAAAAACAACTGCAGCGTGACATACAATGGGACAGCTGAAATGGGTTCCTGTAATGCTTCGGCTCCTGCCAGGACATGTGTCAATGCAGCTCCGACTGTTCCCCGGGGGCGGGCGATAAGAACAGGCGATAGTGTCGCAAAAACAAATAGGTTGCCTAAAAACCGCAAAAACCAGCAAAAGCAACAAACTGAACACGATAACAAAAACAACAACAACAACAACAACATGTGACCACTAATGTTTAGCCGCACACAAATAAATAGACGGAGTGAAAAAAGCGTAAAGGAATTTGGCTGAAAAGGATATTTAAAGCCTGCTGTAAAAGGGATTCATGCAAATTTCAGAGCGAATTTCACAGCAAATTTCCCTCGGCCTTTAATGTCATTGCCTACTTTGAGGCGCGCACAGAGTTTTTGAAGTGCTACGTAAATATTTTCTAATAAATTTGTGCGCTCCCATTACGGGGTCGACTAAGATTTCATTACGCCGCACTCGAGGGGCTCCGTCTGTCTAGGTCGTGGCACAGCCGGCAAACGCCCACGTAATGAAAATTCTTGCTACGTAATTAGCAATGCAGCCGCCAATTTGGCCGTAGGAGGAGCTTCGAGTATTTGAGTGTGTTTTTAATACGCATCAACAAAGTGCCGGATGCCGGACTGCAGACTCGCAGGGATGGCGAGAATGGGTATGGGATTGGAGTTGGGATTTGGAGTTGGAGGTGTCATCATCGTTGGCACTCCATTCGCCACTTGACATATGCAAATGTGCATTTTAAATGGATTTATGTAGTACGTGGCCTGTAATGTGGCTGGATTAAAGGTAGCAGGTAACGTACGGTACAGTTAAAATGCCAGCAATTGAAAAAGTTCCTGCATAGAATAGTGCGGAATAGTGCTCAAATTATTTACACATTATCTGCATGGAGGCAGCCTGGGGCACAGTGGCCCTAAGGACATGTCACGACCAGACAGAAAGTCGTTGCATTGTTATTTTAATAGTTTAAGTAACCATAATATGTTGAGTACTTTTTAATAAACTTGAAACATGGGCAAATGTTTTGTTTCGGGCCGAGGACACCAGGGACCCGGCCAACTACACCATGGACCAAAAGATTTATGCAAACCAAAATGTTGCCAAAAATTACAATTTAATGGAGTAGACACTGTGTGTGCGGCACATAATGAGCAGCGAGCTGAGCAGCGAGCAACTTGCAACCAAAGTTGCAAGACACAATCTGAAAAGGGGGAAAACTGGCAACTGGCAACTGGCAACTGGGAAACTGGGAAACTGTCGAGTGGCCAACTCGCTGTGTAAGCAAAAGTAACTTCTCTAATTTTGCAGGAAATATGAAGCCATTAAAGCTGCAGCAGACATGGCCAAATGGCAACATCTTGACTGCGCCACAGTCACACACACACACACACAAACACAGGCTCATACAAAGGACCTCCGGCCATGTGGCACCCTGCGAAAGTTGTCCTCCAGAGAGTGTGAAAATAAATTCTGAATAAGGTGGAGATGCCAACTGCTTTGCATGTTTCGCCTCGTTCCCAACAAACGCTTAAAACATCTGTTGCATTTTTTTCTTTTATACCCTGTACCCGTTTGAAATAAGTAAAATGTATAAAATGAAGTTGTGCAAATGTAAAAGGCCAAGGAAAGAGGAATATGCGACCCCATGAAATATATATGTATGCCTATACTTGTACTCTGAACGCATTGCAAAAGAGGTATATTAGTATATAAACTAACTTTGAGACCATAAACATTAAAATAATCTAGCTTTGTTCTTGCAACTGTTCGTCTATCAGTCTGTCGATCAGTCTGTCTTTCAGTCAGTCTTTCAGTCTGCCAGTCAGTCAGTCAGTCTGTCAGTCAATCTGCCTTTATGGACCTTTCTATATCGTAGTCTATTGGAGCTAGACACTTAAAGTTTATTTCTTTAGTTTCTAGTACACTAAAATCTGCTTAACTTGCTTTCAAATTATCGACAAGCGGCTTATCATCTATATATTATTCTGATTATAAATAATTATATATATTTTTGTAAGCTTTTCTTGAGCAAAGACCATTAAAGATAAAGCCACCAACGTTCGATTAAGCATTTATTAAAAAAAAGACAAAAATTTATCTATGTTTAAATTACTGTTTAAATACCTAAGCTTTGGTTTGTACATATTTAAAATTATTTTATATATTCTTAGGGTCCAAAAACATCTGCCCATAGTTAAAGAGTTATTATACTATATATTATAAATTAGAGTTATAAGAATTTGTTTTCCTTACATTGAGTCATTAGTTAATTTGTTACAACGAACACAAAAATCTTTAAGATTATAAAAGTTAAATGCATTAAATAGAATATATATTTAATGACTGATTTTCATTTTTAAAATATTTTTGTATTATCAACAATTGTAAAAACTCCAACTTATCTTTAATTATAATGTACTTTTACGTCATATATTTTTACGACATATTTTCTATTAAAATTTTACTATCGTAAATTACAGATTTTTAATTATTTGAGATATTATCTTGAAAATTATTTTGAATCCTAGGATGATATATCTATATATTATTAAAGTGGAAGTTTAAATGTCATATACAGATGATATCTCTGCCTTCTTAAATTCTGTTGAGCATGTAAAATATTTATTTTATATGTCATACAATTTTAGCTATTGAATTGAATATTTAAGTTAGAAAAATTTATCAGTTTATTTGGCTACGTTTAATATTTGTGTACAGGGTATATGTAAGTCGAGCACACACATCTACTTCACTCACACTTGTTTCTATTGCAGCAATTTATATCCGCAAAGAGACAAAAAAAAAATTGGTAACAACAAGTGTACTTTATACATATATTTAATTGCCAACTTTTCAAGTGACAAGGCAGCGAGAAAAATGACCATTGCCGAGGTTCAGTATTTTGCCCGTCTAGCTGGCAGCGTCCTTCCTGCTGCCGTCACATATCCTGGCCAGGACTATGCGCTGCACTTAATCACTGCTGCGGCCAGCTGTGCAGCCTGTCGCCTTTTGGTCAAAGTCGAGTGTGAAGATTTTTTTTTTTTTTGTAACGCAATTTCATAGAAATTTATGGGCGAGCAGAAATGAGACACCTGCGAGGTACAATTAAATTGCGGTGTTTTTGAACCAAATTGAAATAGATCCAACTGAAACACCCTTGAATATATTATCTTGTTTAGCTTTTAAATAAATCAAGTACGTCAAAGTAAGTTTGTAATTCTTGGCGATTATTTAAAAGATTGAAGATTTTAATTATGAACTAAATAGAGTAAGCAAATTTTACTGAACAAGATATCTTAAATTTATCTCTAGAATGGATTGAAACACTCTTAAATTTTAATCTCGTTTATTTAAAAAATCAAAAATCAAGTATACGTAAAAGAAAATTTGACCTTTTGCACAGATACTTTGAAGATCGTAAATATTAACTGAATAAAGTAATAAGTTTTAGTGATCAAAATATCTTACATGCACCTCTGTAGTGTGAAAGAATAGAACTCCTGCAAATATAGATCAAATATATGCTATATTTCAATAATCGGTTCGCAATCAAACTGATAGTTTGTGATTTATCATCCATCAAATTTGCCATATCCATATTTGATCATTCTTGGATATTGATCAACCCAAAATATCCTATATCTTCTAAGTAAACTAGTAAAAAACTAAATGTTGAACTTGTATTGAAGCTAACATCAGATAATGATTATTTGTACTTGTTTGTAATATTTTTGAAACTTTAGTTATATGTGAACAGTCTACAAAATTAAATTATATATAACTCTAAAAACCTGCTTAAAGTTCATAAGACCTAATTTTTAGGGTTTCTATTGTAAAATATTTTAAATAAATTTATTATTTAATATCTGCAAATATATATTTGTGATCTTTACCTGTTTCAGCAATGCTCATTACTTTATTCGCGTATTAAAATTAATTTTTAGCTCGGGTCCTAAAATGATTTCCTTCCCTCCTCCCTTGATTAATGCTCCTAAGAAAATGTTACTTAAGTGTAAATTTAAGTTAACTTAACATAGAATTCATTATTAAAACGAAGGAAAAATAAGACCGTATAAGTAGATTTACCACACATGTTAAATTCACTTTGTACAATTGCAAGGCGGAAAATGTGTATTTTCCCCAATTTCCCTCATCAGCTGTAACGGATAATTTGCAATTGGAATTGAAATAAGAAAACGGGGTGTGAAAACACACAAAAAAAGAGCTGGACCGCAATGACGGCTGCATAAAATTAAGTTTATTTTAATTTACGTTGATTAATTGCATTGTCAGGCGAGATGAAATGTCGCCCAGGCCCGGGCCCCAGATCCTGGCCAATGGTCGAGCAGTTTTTGCGTCCGCTGGAAACCGCACGCCAAGTGTTAAATGTCAGATTGCGATTTTAATACAATTTGAACGGCATGTGCCATTTAATTACAAATTAAAATAATATAACTCTGCGTACATACAAATGAAGATCGAGTATTGAGCTTTTGGGCCAAATGACATTTTAATTAGCACTGCAATACGCCAAGTTCATATTTGGCCAAAAAGAAAAGCGCAAAGCGTAAAGCGGGTGCTCCAATTTTATTTATTTATTTTTTTTTTTTTTTGGGCTGAACTGAACAAATTGTTCACCAAATTGCTTTTTAAGCACCGCGCAAAATTTCATTGAAAATTCCGAACGCGTATCGCCAATAATGTCGTACATTAAGTTGCCTTTTGTTTTCTCATATATATATATATGTATAAAAATGTGTTGTTTTTTTTTTTTTGTTAAAAACATGTTGTTCTATGTGGCTCGGGTTAGCTATATTGGATATTTATTTTAATGGTCTTGGGTGTTCTAAATTCGGGAATTAAATGAAACGTAAAATGCTTACGGCTTCAGAAATAGCCAACAAAAATTAGCATAAATGCCCAATGGCGGCAACAAATAAACAGGTGTTCAACAGGATATTAAAACGTTTTTTTTTTTGTGACTCTTCTCTTTTTGGTTCGGGCCAAACTATTGCGTAGAACCCCTTTTAACTATGCGCATTTAAATGCCGAGCACACACGCTCTGAGTTTTGTTAGCAAAACGTTTTGGCAATTTGCATAAAAACGTTGGTAATTAGGCATGTGTTTTGGTTAAATCATAAAGTGGTTCAGATAAATAGAAATGCCCAATTAAAAATTGGCTGGGTGGCCCACTTTGAAGAAGCTACCAACTAAGACCTTGAACAAGATTGTCTCTTAAGCTAAACCGAATATAACCTTTAATCAAATAAACCCAATCCATGTTTCCTAATTGTTAATTCTTCGCACTTTAGCTTTCTAATTTCAAATTATGTATGTTGACCCATGCCTAGAATATTGCCCATTTCAATAATATTCAATCGACAAACGGATTTTTATTTATGGAAACTGAAAAGTACTAAAAATTCATTACACGCATGCGAAATAAGCTTCCAAATTTCCCAGCATATTTTATGTCATCAGCACTTTTATCAACAACATATAAATTACATTTTTTCGTTTTTTTTTTTTCAATTTCAACTATTCACTTTATAATTTCATTTATTTCTGTCTCAGCCAAATGATTATTTGATTCCCCTTAACGAGTATAAAATACTTATCAATTGCAAAGAATTGAAATCAACTGTTTCGTGACTTCTGCGAGGGCTGCCTTTAAAGTTCAATATATACTTATACACATGTTTTTATGTTTATAAATTTATGATAGAGAACTCAAAAATTGTAAAATTTTGACTTGCCTGTTTTCAGTAATATTTCTTCGACCTTGCAAATGATCGCTAAGATTTCTTTACTAATAAAAAAAATATAATTTCTTTTACTACTGCAACCAAAAAATTTCTTATTAATACAATCGAAGGAGAATAATGAATGGTAAAAATGAGAAATAGAGAAATTTAAAAGATTTTTCTTCATTTTAATAAAGGTTAATAGACTTGATTGGATTTATATCTTACCTACATTTATTATCTGTTAAAATATTTTACCCTAATTTTTATAAGTGAACAAATTTGTTTTCACTTACTAAATTTCATGTTCAAATATAATAATAAAATATTGTTAAAACTAAAAACATATATAATACAAATAAAATACGCATTTAAAATATTTATAATTATTTTAAATAATTGCTATATATAAAGTAAATATACATATTTTTTTATTTGAATAAGCAAACTAATTTGCTGTAACTTATTTTACATGTTTTAAAAAAAATATAAAATAATAATAAAAAACAAAATAAAAATAGTTAAATAAATTGATTTATATTTGATTCATTCATATATTTATTAAAGCCTCACTTGAATAAATAAACAAATTTCTTATGATTTATTATTGTTTAAATTAAAAATAAAACAACAATAAAAATTAAAAATATATTTAAAACAAAAGAAAATTTTATCTTGTTTTACATAATTTTTAAATATTTTAAATAAAAATTTTAAAGGAAAGAAAATTAAGACAAGTTTCTTCTGTAACTATTAGAATTAACAAAAATTGTCTTCATAAAAACAAGTAGCCTTAGAAATAAGATATGGGATATGTCAACTTAGTGAGGAACCAAACAGAAAATTAATCTTTCTAGTGGAAATCCAAGTCTGATAACATAAGAGCGACCCTCGCATATCTCACCTTAGTGAGGAGCCCATCAGTAGCCTAGGATATCCAGTCTTATACAAAGTATTGCGTATGATTAATGCAGCTGCGAATTGGGGCCAACAACAAAAAAAGCGCTTGGCTGAAAAGCGCCTTCGACAGAAGGCAACAGCCGTTAAGACCGAGACTCAGACATGGCTCGATTAATGATGGAATGCACGTCAAGTGATTGAAGTAGGGGGCAAGTGCAATAATTGAGTTTTGAAAGGGAAACAGCTGGCGACGAGGATGGATAAATGGATGGATGATTCAGGCTAGGCAGATATATTCATATATATGTATATATATTGCTGAAGAATTGCTATCAGGATGAATCACAGCCAGGTTCCCGGTAGGTTTTCCTCTTCCGTTATGGACCTCGGTGCGGCTGGCAACTACTATTTATGCGTTGCATGTCTTTGGGGCTTTATTTTAATTCTCTAAGCGGTTCTCTTTTATCCAAAAGCGATAAACCGCACACGCACCCATAAACCTCGTTTTGTATTTTTTTTTTTTTTTTTTTTTTTTTTTTAAGTTTTGTACTCTTGTACTCTACGAAATGGCCTTAAAATTTTAAATTGCCAATTTTTATTGTTACGTTCAACATGCGTGCATTTTTTATATACATATATTTAAGAAGCAAGCAGCTTATGAAAATATAACTAATAAGACCATTTAAATTTATCATATTCGCCTCTTTTTTACTATGGAACGACAACCGAAACGTGCATCGATCAGAATGTAAGGTAACCGGTCTCCGTATCCACGCATCCAGACTCACCTGTACAATTCGATAATGCAAATTTAGCTGAAGCTAGCCAACGAACAACGAACAGCGATCAGCGATCAGCGTTCAGCGATCAACGATGAGCGATCAACGATGAACGATGAACGCGTCGGTTCGCACGTTCGGAGTCCGATTCGAGTCGGTTCCCTGGCAGTGGCCATGTTGCATACTAAATAGGGGGCGCTGAGGCCCCACTTTGGGTATATCCGAGTTTTAGCAGCAGCCTCATTATGCTCGTTTTTTGCCAATCCGATTTCGTATATAAATCTAACGCGTTGCGTTAAACAGTCATCACTTCTTTGGTGGAAACTTAAGTGTCAAGTTTAGCTCCTGCCGTGATCAGTGCGCGTTTCAAACCAATCAACAATTTCAATTGCCATCTAAAGGATTTTTAAAAAATACAAACTTTTCTTCTCTAACAACAATTACGCTCAACATGAAGTTCAGTGCTGCGTTTGCTCTGTTGGTGATCGTCGGTTTTGTGGCCAGCGGCGATGCTCTGCCAGCCAGGAAAAGTGAGTTTTTTGTTTATTTTTTTTTGTACAAGTGTAAAATTAAACGTCCTCAACGAAAGGACTAAGCAACGAACAAAATTAACGATCTACAAAAATCTTACAAAAAAAAAAAAAAAACAGTTAAGATCATTCACATACTCATATTCATTAATCGAAAATCTATATTTGCATTATTCATTACATCTCTTTCATGACATACCCGCATTGCTTTACCCCAATCACGACTCAAGATCGGCAATACCTATTTCCAGGAATGGTCTATTACCAGCAGCCCGCTGCCGCCGAATGGTACGGCGCCTCTGCGCCCCAGCAGAGGATTATGTACATGCAGTATGTGCAGCCGGGTCGCACTCATGCCCGCTCCACTCAGGCGGCCAGTGCGCTTGTGGCCGGCGAGTCTGTTGCCACTGGCACCTATCTGAAGGGTAAGCATATGATTGAAACCCACCTAAGTCCACCAATCCAACTAACAGACCCAACCAAACCCAAAATTCTGCTGCTTATCTAACAAAGATTGCGATCACGCAGAGACCGATGTGGCAGTCAGCATCGATGACAGCAGCGCCGAGGGCGCCGTGGCTGAGGATGCGCTCAGTGCTGCCGGTGCCCATGGCGCCAGCTCTCTGGCCGAAGCCTATCCCGACGAGCCCCCAGTTGTCCAGATTGCCGTCGAAACAGCGAACAGCGCCGAGGCTGATTCCGATGCTGCTCCTGAGATCCAGCCGGCTGTGGCCGTTAGCGATGATGCTGCCAAGGTGCCGCGTGACTTTAACTTTGCCGCCGAGGAAGCTGCCGCCGCCGCCGAGCTGCCCGCCGCTTCGCCAGCCGTTGTCCAGGTGGCCGTCGATGAGGATGAGTTGCCCGCTCCAGCACCAATTGCGCCCGTAGCCGCCGTCGTGCCATCGAACCGTTATCTGCCCGCCAAGAAGAAGGTCATCGTTGAGCTGGACCAGTCTGCCGAAGATGCCGAGGAGGCCCAGGTGGCTGCCATTGAGGATGAAGAGGCCGAGAACGCCGTTGCCGACGATGTCGAGGAGGACGATGACGAGCTGGCCGAGCCTATCAAGCCCGTGGTAAAGCATCCCGCTCGCGTGCCTAACGCTCGCCGTCCCGCTGCCAAGAAGCCCGTCGGTGCTGCCCCCGCCGGTGGCAAGCCCGTTAAGAAGCCAGCTCCTCTGCCCGCCGGCACCTTCTTCCCCATTGACTTCGGTGGCACCAACGGCGGCGCCATCGCCATCGCCAACTCGTTCAGCACAGGCGAGGGCGGCTCCGCCACGTCGCACGCCATTGCCTACGGCTCGCCCGAGGCAGCTCGCGCCCGCGTCCGTCCCGGTCCCAGCAAGCGCCGTCATTAAGCGGCACTCACATGCCCGTATGCTCGCTCCATGACTGATGCTCATTCCCATTGCAATGCCACTTGAAGATTTACCACCAATTCTTGCTAATGCATCGCCAGGTGCAGCGTTACTTTCATTTCGAGTCTGCGCAGTCTGTAAAAAATAAATTTTTTTTTGTAATTATTAGTCAAATTTTAAACGTTTTTCAGCGCATTCAATAAATATTCTTTCTGTTTTTGAAAAAAAAAAAAATTTACATGTCTTTTGTTTAGCGATTGGGAAACCATATCGAATTTATTTCAAATACTTCTTTTCTCTCACGCAAATGAAACGTTTGACGGAACCAAAATTCAAGATTAACAATAGATTGGAACTTAGAGTGGTAAATGCCTTAAGTATATGTATATATGTATTAAAAAAAAAAAAAAAATTTCATACAAAAACATCGGCTATCAATTGCGACTTAAAAGCTAATGTTTGTTCCACAATTGTGATATCATCATATGTTTAAATTTTCTTTCTTTCTGCATATAATGCGCAAATTGTACAATGTATTTTCTGTATTAGTTTTGTATTATGGATTCTGAAGACACTACGTTTAACCTTTAAAACAAGAATCTTGAATTTCGATCCTTTGATTTCAACGCTACACAGCTGTTGGCTTGGAATTGTTTATAACTGTTTCGACATATACTAAATTGGAGTGACATATATATATATATATATATATATATTTTAATGTTAATATTAACTTCGGCTTCGGTTAGTGCTGACGTTGCCGCTATCAGTAACCATATTTGTCTTGCAGCGACGACATGACATCGTTGGCCAGATTGCTCAAACGGCCGGCCACCTTGTGAACGCCCTGGCGCACGCTCTCCTTAACATCATCCAGATCCGGCGCATTAAAGTTAACACTAGTCGAATAGCCGCCGCCGCTGCCTGCAAATGAAACCAAAAAAAAAAACCAAGATTATAAAAGATGCTCAAAAATATTATTGATATGTTTTAGTCAAGTTTTTATACCGCGATTGGTCATGCCGCCGCCAGGAGCACCATCACCGAAGTAATCCGAAGAGGATATGGCACGCGAGCCCTGAAAACGATTTAGGTTGGCGCTAATGTCCGCCGAAGATTGCTCGCTAGCAAAGAACTGATCGGAGCCAAAGCCTTTAGAGTTGCCAAACTTTTGTTGTGCCGCAACGGGATCATTGCTGTTGTTGGCGCTTTTGCTTTTGCTCTTGCTGGCGGCTGAGCTGCTGCTGGTCGCCTTTGGTTTGTCGTAGTCGCTGCTGGCAGCGAACATGGACGTAATGTTGCCGTGCGTGCCGCTAATTGGCTCAATTGTCTCATATCCCAGAGCATCCAACTCAAATTTGTCCAGCTTGCTTGTGGCGCTGGAGCTCTCCTTTTTATCACCAGCGCCGCCGTACAGACTCAATGAGTGATCATTGAAAAAGCTTTCGTTCTCCAGCGCAGCCAACTTGCTTTGCGTGCTGGCTTTGGGAGCAGCCGACTGCTGTATGGTCTCCATATCGCTCAGGGCCGAGTGGGCCACGTCAGAGCCCCGCAAGCTAAAGCCCATGCCCAGGCGCTCCATTTGCTTGGCCTTGGCGGGATCAATGCTCTTTAGCTTGGCCTCCTCGCGCGTTTTCTGAAGCGACAGATCCTGATACGCCAAACGCATGCTCGCCACAGTTTCCATCTCCTCCTCAGCGGTCTGTGGCTTATCAATGGGTCCGCCGGCAGCAGCTGTTGCTGTTTTACACTCGTTCGCCGCATTGGCACGCGCCTCAATATCCGCAAAGTTCGTTGTCACCTTGGTCGCACCCAGGCCGCCCACCTTACGTGCGCCCAGCTAAAAGACAATAGCTTAGAATATATTTGTGGCAGTTTGGTAGTTTTCACTTACTGCTCCCTTCTTGGGCTGTATCTTGCGCACACCAATGGACGATGGCACCGCCGCAGGGGCCACGAACGAATTGAGCAAATCCACGCTGGGTGCGCCAGCTCCAACGGCTTCCGCCGCAGGTGTCAGTGCGGGCTTGGTATCCTGCAGCTGTAAGGAAAGACGGCACAGATTAGTAGCATGCTAGGAGTAAGCTAAATGTGGAGCGTGTATCAACAAAAAATCAACTTCAACTATAACTTCAATACTTCAACTGTGGCAAGAAACGCGTGTCTTGTTGTTGGCCTTAAGCTTACCTTAACACTGGTGGGCGCCAGGGTAATGTTGTTGTTCTCCAGATGCGCGTTGGCATTGTCGTTATCGCACTGCGCAAAGAAGTCGTCCTCCTGTTCGTCCTTGACGCCATCGTTGCCCTCGCTCCTGTCCGCCGCTGGGTCCAAGTGCAGCTTTTGCGTGTGTATGTGTCGAGTGAGTGTGGGAACAGAGAACAAGATACGAGTAAAGCGCAAGCGAGAACGGCAAAGGTTTTGTGTGTTAGTTGGTTTCAGTAGTGTTCAAGTTAAAGCAATAACAAAAAGTAAACAAAACGCAAACTGGCGTGTAACATAGGACTATGCATAGATGTATATATGTATGTATATAAGGCAGCTGCTCACCTTGGTGCCGTGCAAATGCATCGCCTGCTGAGCCTGCGCTGCCAGCTTGTCGCGGTATAGCTGGGCAGCCCTCGAGTTGTACTTGACCTGGGCGTCGCTGCTGCTGCAGTTATGGGCGCGAAAGAATTGGGCGGCGTTCGCATTGCCGCCCAGCTGCATTTGTCGCAGCTGCAGCCATGTCCAGTTTGTATCCAGATTGGTGCTGCGCACAAAAGTCAAATGCACGCCGAGATTGCGATGCACGGCGGAACAGTCGATGCATATGAAGATGCCGTACGTCACAGAGGACCAGGTGGGCGCCTTTGTTGCACAATCAAAGCAGGACTATTAAAAAGAACAAAACGTGTACATTTTAAATGAAGCCACGAAAATTTAAAAAGCTTTGTGTTTGGATCTGACCTTGTTAGCTGGTTGCGCTCGTAGGCGACTAAATACGGCTTCGAGCTCTTGCTTTGTGGGTCCCGTTGATTGGCTGGACATGATGTTGGATTAGATCGGTATCCTCTTTTTTTTTTGTTGTGGATTATGAACTGTTTTCGTGGCTGCCTCTGCCTGCGCCTGCGGTTGTATTTGTATCTGTACGCTTGGTCAGAGGTATTTCCCTTTTTTTGGCAGTTAAAGCTGAGACGTGGGTTGCTATCTGGTACAAATCTTATTGCAAACCCTTAAAATTTTGGATCAAGTGCATTTGGAAACGCTTTAAATGCTTGCTTTCGCTCTTAGTGTTAAGAATTTTTGACGTGTGTTTTTCGTTCCAGTCCCTTCCACGTTCACGTTAGAGATGAGTTGACGATACCTAAAATATAACAAGTCACTAGTGCACACAGTAACGAATATCAGATGGTATTTAAGGCTATCAGTGATGTGATTTGTGGATAGTTATTTGTCATTGCCATAATTTATTAAGAATTAGTAACTTATCAAACCATAAATTTAATGAGAATTGATTTTGTAAAAAGTTTCTTTAACAACAACAGTCTGAAACAAAATAAAAAAGACTGCAAATGTTCGATACATTTTTTTAAAACTACAGCTGTTCTGTTAACATGCTGTTAAGAGTCGATTAATATATACAACAAACAGCTGTTCGAACTAAATTCGCTTTAACTGTTTTTACGCCACTAGATACAAGTTTTATTTTAACTATTGATTTGTTCATAGTTTATATAGATAAAAAGTGATACATATAAAAGTGCAAGTTGTCAAATTGTTTTTGCAACTGTTTAAGTGCTTAAGTATTATCCAGATTCACTTAGTCAGTGTTTTAGCACATACATATATTATTAAAATCAAATGTTTAGTACCTAATAAGATTTTTCATTCGCAACAAGTTGCAGTTAAGAGCACGGCGTCAAAAAATGCTTGCAATGTTTGCAAAATGCACAACTACAAAGCAACATTTTCATTTGCGCAGGTCAGTAGGATATTATTGATAGAGATGTACATCAAGGTTCACTTTAAAGAGCAAGTTCACCTGCTCAAATTATAATATATAACTACTATAATTATCAGTCAAATTGATTGTTTTTCTTATGGAAACAGACACAGATGTAAAAAAAAAAATCTGCTGTGAGCCACAAGGTAGCAAAAGTAACAATAATGGATATAAAACAAACGAAAAGCAGGAACCTGCGACATAGTTCAATTGAACCAATGCAGAATGATTTGCTACAACTCTAATGTAAAGTAACATCAATGCGACGTCCAACGAATAAAACACCCCCTGCATTTATTATCTCACTTGTGCAAGAATAGCGCAAGCTCAGAACGTATAAATATCCGTGGCAAGAATACATAAAATTCGCAGGACGGATTTGGCAGGTAAATTTTAAAGAAATAAACAAGAATAAAATACCTTAGAAATCTTTTGTTTGGGCAGGAAAATGCGTACGGCCAAACGCCAGCCGTTTACCAAAGCAGATCGTCTGCTGCGGGAAGGCATAATCTCCAAGAAGCAACAGGAAATACATATGAAAATAGAGAGTTTAGTGCAAAAAAGTGTTCAACGTGATAAATTGGCAACTCAAAGTTATTATTTCCTAATGGTCAACTATTTTACAAAGGAAGTATTCACACCCGCGGAGTTAGCCGCTTCTCAGTTTAATTTAAAGAAGGGCGTGCAGGACATCTATCATACCCTAATCAATCCAGGTACAAATACACAATGCATTTCAATATACATCAGTTGGTGGCTAACGACAAAGTGCTCCCTTTCCAGTCTTCGGTGTTTATGGATCACTTCTCGAGACACAGGAACATGTACGGTCCACGCATCAATTACCTCTCCCACCAAATGCGATTGGTAATGACAATTTGGACAGTATCCAAGCAGAGTTGCTGCAGTTCCTGCGATCAGAAAGTGGTGTTTCATGCAGACTGCCGCCCGTGTTCACATTGCAAGACGAAATGCGAGCTGTGACCAAGGCTCTAACGTTTCTTAATGGAGGTGTGACTAGCCAACTGAAAGTGTACCCCATTGAATACCTTTTCTTCGTATTGAAGGAGGCCACCTGTGACGCTGGGATGTTGCCAGCTCCAGAAGCGGCGCACTTCACCAACCTACAATTCGAACTTAATCCGCATAAATATCTAACAGAGATCGCTTGCGATTTCCACAAGGTGCGCGATCTGAGCAAGCATTGTACTAAATCCTATGTTACCCGGTGGGGCTACGCATTTTCCAAAAATATGTGTTCAGATTTAGCCATAAAAATGATTCCGAATCGTCACATGCCTTCTAATCCCGACGCATTCAAACCAGATAAATATGATGAGAAAGAAGGCCCGTTTAATATAAATACTGATCCAACAAGCCACGATGAAGATCAATTTAACCAAGATGCAATAGATGCCCTTAATAATCTTGAGTTGGACGACATTTTTGAAGATGACGAAATGGTCGGACTAGATAAATCTGTAAACCATGGAATTTGCGAGCTTAGCGAAAGCTTAATGATGGGTAACTATTTAGAATTTCTGCAAACTATACCAGATAAAAAATGCATTGCAGAACAGGTGAGAGCTGATGAAGAACCGATGGCTTGCGAACAGCGGATGGAAAATACACTGCAGCCAACCGATTTGATTGATAATGAAGAGGAATGTTTCGTCGTTAAGAAGCCAATCATTCATCAATATCAGAAAACGAGGCGTCTGGAAAATATCCCTACTATGGACAATGTGGAGGATGAAGAAAGTAATTTTGGTTCGTCTCAAGAAAGCAATATTCTAAACGGATCTCGGTCCACAAACCGAAAACCGTCTGATAAAACTAAGCATCCTACACCTAAGCCTGAACATCATCTCAGAACTCCAAAAAATAATATTTATGATCGTAATGTAGATAGAGTTCAAATATGGCACAGAGGTTTACCTCTCTCAAGAAACAGCAGTCGAAATTCCAATAGGAATCCGTACTCTTCGAATCTTTCCTCAGACAGTTCATTTACATCTCAATTTAACTTGGATGAGTTGCTAGAATATCGACAACAAAAGCAAGAAGACAAAATTGCAAAAAAAAATCTTCAATTATTAAAAAAGACGATTGAACAAATAATTGAAACTGGTCAAAACAAGCGTGAAAATGATGATAGCATCATGCCCAGAAAGCAAACGCGAATGACGTTTGATGCCACATTTACCGGGAACACATCACATCGGTTTGGATCATGCGTATCCTACGATAATCGACGACAATCGATAACTGAGCAGGTAGCAATGGACCCTGTGAACTCCCATGGGGATCCATTAAAAATAACTGAATATGATTATCGTGATCGTTTCGAAATGAAACAGTGCCAATATTTGCCTCAAATTGATGAACCACAGCATCCCTTACACGGACGTTATGACACATCAACTAATATGACTATTGAATCAAGGAATACGGAGTACAATTTTTCATATTGGGAAAACCATAAAACGAACGGTTGCCATGATGAATGCGAACCTTTCTTTGCCATCGGCAACAATTAAATTTAAAATATTTTTTAAAATAATCTTCTTTGCATGCAAATGTAGATGTTGTGAAATAACAAAAAGTACTTCGCTTAAGTAAGAGCATTTTGAATGCTAAGCATTCTAAAGATATTTAAACAAAATAAATATATATAAATATTTAAATGTATTCATAGAAGCCAAAAAGTGTCAGAATTGAGCAGCGTAAATCAATCACAAAAGCTAATCCTAGATTTAGCTTTATTTCGTTTAGCAGTTCAGGTTATAATAGGAAATAAGAATAAAAACGGAATAGAAGACGCTAAGCTGATCAGTCTGTCTTAATACATTGTTGGCTATCTTGCAACATTTAATAAAGATTGAGAAATATTTTTTTTAATAATAAATTGCTTTATCCAGAAAATTATAAAGTCTAAAGTCAGAACATTTTTTAGACATCAGCTTTAGATTAACTTCTTAACCTTGTAAAAGGGATAATAAATTGATTTTAATAGTGATTAGTTTAGTAATTCAAGTACTAATTTTGCATGTGTGTTAAAAATCTTGTCGCTTTCTTTCGTTACTCTCTTTTTGTTAATTCCCTACATAGTCCGTTTCTCCCGATTTGATCAATAAGTTACCGAAATAATCTTTTTTTTTTTGATTTTTGTGAAGCTCTAATTGTTAAACTTATTAGAAAACCAATAGTTCCAATGAATGTTTATCTTTATAAGCCAGGAATTTCTTAAACAAGGTTAACTTAAGATTAATAACAGATTACATTAAGCAAAATAATATATTAAGTCAATCAATGCAATCAATCATTGAACTATAGATTATCTGTCAAACAGTTAGCTTAATATAGACTAAAGAGATTGTCTTAATTGATTATTAAAATAATATATGTACGTTTATCCTTTAATGAATCAAATTCATGTAATGATCATAATGTTAAACGGATTAATGATCAGTTAAGGCAACATATATGTTTATTTAGTAAATTAATATCAGTATCAAAACTTCAGCCTTATTAGAAATTAAATGTTATATAAATGGTAAATATAAAATTATAATAAAACTAAAAATGTTCACTTAATTATTAAGTAATACTTTTCTCTTCCGTAACAGGCTTATGATTGTAAACTCTCCAGAACTGGGGTTAGTGCGGCCAACTCTTCCAGCAATGCGGGATCCTTAACGGTATTGTTTTCAACATTACGAATAAGTTGCTCGAATTCTTCGATGGTAACGTCATCGTTGGCTTCAGCATTCAGGATCTCAGTGATGTAAGGATCTGTATCTGGGGAGGATATCTGTGTTTGATCTGAAAAAGGTGGGCATATAAGGTTTTTGTGTGTGTTTTTTTTTTTTTGTCTTATTTGGGAAATTATCCCGTACCGTTATCCAAGCTTTCCTCAACATGCGGTGTGGGAGGCTGTGTTTTTTTCACGCATTGTTTGACGTGTCTGTTTCGTGCACTCAACAGCTTAAATGTCCTGGGGCATCTTTGGCATGAATAAGTTTGGACCTCGCACCTATGCTTTACGTACTGGGACTCCGTTAAAAACCTTCGACTGCATTCGTCGCAGTTGAACATTTTCTCCATGTGGTGAGTTTGATAATGTCGACGCACAAGATTGAGACGACTGCCGAAGTACACGCAATTCTCGATGGGGCAGCGATAGGAGTGGAATACATTCTCCTGGATATCGATGCCATGTTTCCTCTGCAAGTGCAGCTCATAAGGATTGCGGTTTTTGAACACCTTGCCGCAGTCGAATTCGCAGCGATATTCGCGAACTGGCAACAGCTCGAAAATATCTGGAGTAATGTCAGAGCGCTTGTCACTGATCTTCGACATTTCCAATTACTCAATATTAAAAGGCATATTAGATGTACGCACACATTCATATAAACTTGCGCCTGTATACGAATCGATGTACATATGTTGCCAAAAAGTGTTGCCCAACCAATTTTAATAAGTTTGTAGACTCAAAATAACTTAGTATTTACATCAATTTTCGTACTTCGAATTATTAATTAAATTATTTTTATTCGCCTCGTAAGTTAAGCTTAAATTGTGCATATTGCACATACGCATGCAAATAAACATTCAAATGTATGAATGTGGTTTTTTAAGTTTCCAGTTCAAACTAAACCTCTCATTGTTCAGTGCTGTCGAACATAAAAAGAATACAAATACTAGAGTTGTAAATCGTGGCTCACTAACTGAGTTCAGTTCAATTATCAGTGAACACACGAAGTCCTAACAAAAGCTGTATATACATATAGATAATTAATATTTATGATTATTTTAATTGCATAAATTAATAAACACATTATTTTATATATAATTAGATAAAGAAGCACACCGTGCATTTAACGGGACTTGATAAATGGAGTGATCTATGAACTATTATCTACAATGTAATTCGTGCTTTCAGTTAAGTGACTAGTTCAATCGCTCTTATTCAAAACGAGCCGTACATCTCCAATACAATTAATAGACACACTACTTTGTTTGTTTGTATGCATATACATATATACATACATACATATATTCATGGTTGTGTTCATTCGATAATATCGTTTACACACGTTTTAAGCAAGTGGTATTTTGATCTTAAATTGAAGTATTTGTATTTATATGTTGCTATCCGTTGGACTTAAATTTCTTTTTCTTTTGGTAAGGACGTATGTACGTATTGCTTTTACTGATCGCATTTACATTAAAACATGCATGCATCACTTCTTGATTGTTTGAAATTTGAGTCCACACCCAAAATAAAAAGGCTAGAAGTGCGTTTTCCTTCAAGTGTTGTGTAATATCCGAAGAAACACTTAAGTCGCATGAGAATGCCGACACATAAATTCTGTTAATCTGACTGGGTTACGATCGTCATGCCTTCCCACTCGCACTCAACGAGCTGTATTGTAGCTGTATGCTCAGGTAGCCATTTTAAATTTGTATCGACTCACAATTTCCACGCCCACCTTTTTAGCCTTATACCCTGTTCCCATTTTAACGACGAGGGGTTTTATGATTTTGTGCTAATGCATATAAAGTGTGTACTTTAAAATAAGTTTTTCCGCATGTTCATAAGTGTCAAGCTCTCTCTCTCTCTCTCTCTTTTAAGACGAATATCAAATCACAACACGCAAATGTACAGTATAAAACAATTCCACGAAACGAGTTCCGTTACTCGCATTGCATTCTCTTTCAAACTCAACTTTGCATTGTGCAAACAGATATTTGACAATTAGAGATATCGTACGTTAATATTAGTGATAGTTTAAGTTGAATTTCAAAAATAATGATTGTCTTAACATATAAATAAAACCAAATACAAATTGCACTTAACTTGAAATTGGGTGTTTTTTTTGGGCAAACTATTGTTGGACAGTATAGAACATTATACTTGTATGCATGTACATATGTACATACATTTCCCCAAAGTATGGGCATGAGCAAAGACAAAAACTGAATGTGAAATTGTATTATAATTTTCCATTCAGAGAAGAGCAAAGGCTAACTTCTAGCCGGGCATTCCCCAACACTCCAAACGCTCGTTAAGATAATTGTAAGTATTATCGTATTTACATATACATATGTATGTACATACGATCTGATTTAGAATATACATATGCATTTAATAATAACAAGTTTATTAAAAAATCAGCTTCATATAAGAATTTTATAAAATAAGTACTTATAAAGAGGAACACGAGAATCGAGTTTGAATTTAACCCGGCTTTGATTAAACTAAGCGCCAATTAACGACGCGGCATGTTGAAAGCGTCTTCGAGATCCCTAACACAACGATTTGTAGAGGGCACGTTCCAAACGTCTTTTGCATCGTTCGAAGGCATATTATTACGGCAGTGTTCGCGAGAGCGCGTGGATCTATGACCTCCAAGTGCGGGAAAGTCCCGTACACCACTCAGGTCAGCTGTAAAGGCCGAGTGATCTGCAGGAACATAGTCAGGCTCACGCTTAACTTCTGTCTTCACGGAGCTCAACGAAGTAAGAGAGCTCGTGTAGTCCACGCTTGACAGTTCAGGATTGGTCACCCTAAACATGGGCTCTTGCTTGGGCGGCATGTGCTTGCCCGGCAGAGGTTTAATTGCCAGATCGCCGCACATATAGTCGCTGAATAAGTAACACCAACGGGTAACCATCGAATGCGCGCAGTACTTGCTGCGATCATTGTCCTCGTGAAACTTAAGATTGGAACCAACTATTATTCAAAGGAAATAATTTTTCAATCAAATTGACTCTCACCTGACACGAGATGCCCGATTGATACTCGAAAAAGTCGTTAAGAAACAAATTGTCTGTTATGCTCTTATTAATTTTATCCTGGGGTAAATCGGCAATGTCCATGACCTCCTTCTTGAGCACATAAAATAAGTATTGTATGTCGTAGACATGAATCTTCTCCATCGGCTCTTCAGTATCGCTTTCGACGTATCTTAAACAGCCCTCCACAACCGGCATCAGTTCAGTGGTGGTGAAGACCGCCAGCGGCTCGTTGGGATTTTCTCTGCGGTAACAGCCCCGCAAATACTCGATAATGGCTCCATACAGTCTGCCCATATTCGACTCGCCCATTGCATTTGGAGGTAGCGGCAATTGATGGGTTGTCGATGTGTGATGCTGTGCATCGCTGGCCTGTCCAAAAATTAGTTGACCTGTGCGCAGGCACAGTTGGAGATTAGAGAGGTCAAAGTGCATTACTCGGCCAAACTCACCCGGATTGATGTGCGAGCTATAAAGCGAGATTATGCCCGATTTCAATGAAAACTGGCAGGCTGCAAACTCAGCCGGAATGTAAATATCGTTGCTGATAGCTTTAGTAAAGTAATTAAAAGCCGCAAAAATAAACTTGGTATTCTCCAGATCTTTTGGGGGTTTACGAAAACAAAGAGTTACATTAAGTGGCTTGTTGGTGGGTGACAAACTAGCTTACCATGCTGCGCCTTCCCGTTGAGCACCATGCGCTCGATGCTGCGCTTCATTTGCATATGCTGTTCAGCAGCCTGTCGCTCCTCACGCTCCACCATAGAGAGGGGCTGACCGTGGCAGTTCAGCCGCTCGACCTTGCAGCGCTCGGCCACATCACTTTTTTTGGCGGATGCGTTGTACGGGCCACGCTGCTGCGGGTTCATATTCTGTGGAAAAAGCACACTATCAGATTGATAGCATTGAGAGGTTGAGAAGCTACGCGGTATAAGTGTGACGTCACACCTTTTGATATTGCTTATGGTGAAAAACGATATCTTAGATTTTTGAATTCTGAATTTGTCAGCTGTATTGTGTGCAATTTAACTGTTTCATTAAGAGAAGTTGTCTATTTTACGCTATTTTAGGAGCTTGTGACGTCACAGTTTTAATGTCACGAAAGTTCTGTCCACAACCGGTGGTTATATCGCAGTTGATTTTACTTAAGTACTTACCATCCAAATTTCGCCGCATTGATGAACCGCTTGGGGAATTGTCATTTTGCGTCCGTTCTTATTTCGCCATTCATGGACGAACATCATGAAAGCATTATGTTTTTTTGGCGGCATTTTAATGAGACTATTTTTTCTTTTAAATAATAATACAAGTTTAAGGTAATTTGATTATTTCATAATAAAAAACAGCATGCAAATGTATAATTATGTTTCTTTGTTTGAACGAAGGGTCTAAACAATATTTGCGCAGTTATCATTTTGGATTGCTGCACTTTATATATATATATATAACTAAAACTGCCGTTCTTATTTTCGAAACTGATTATATTATTACGTTCATTTTAAAATATTGCAATACATAGTTCAGTATATCTATAAGATCAGAAACGCTTTATGTATTGTGTGCCACTGCATATGCAAACAAACATAATTGACATTAGCATGGTTCGATTAAATATACATTACACTTATACTGTTCAATTTATTTACTAACCGATTCGTACAATATTCACGAAAACAAATAGAAGAAACTTAGTAATTTTCTGCCATTAGCTCAAATGACAATAGAGGCAATGTAAGCTGCGCAATGCGCACGCGGGAACAACTGAGAGCCGAATGAAGTCGGCAAAGTCGAAGATAACGTCAAGGAAAACAACACATAAGCAGTGACAAAATTATTGCTGGTGTATCTCTGTGTTTTTTTCATTACACAGCACTGTTTTGAGACATTCCTTCAAATACATTTAAATCATACTGGAAATAGTAAGACAAATTCAAACAAATATTTGTAAATGATTAAATGTGAACTTATGTATATATAACAGCAAACTCATATACTGTGAATACACATGTTTAAAGCAATTTAAATTAAGTGAATAAACAAATGAAATATAGCGATCGTCAAAAAAAATCGTTATATGTGCACAGTAACATAAGCAAACTATGTATTGTATATGTTTTGATGTTAATTATATAAAGAATTTTTTTCTCTGGTATTTATTACTGTTTGTGCAAATTGTTTGAAATATTTATTAAATTGTTTCACTTAGTATTTACAAAAATATGTGGATAACTGTCGATTGCACTATCGACACTGCATATGGTCCAGCGCTATCGAACGAACGCCTCACGCATTAATAAAAATAGCGTAATGGTTGTTAAAATTTTCTAAAATGTTCAACAAATTATACCGATATAGACATGGATAAGTTCCTGTTTCAGTGTGCTTTATTTGAATTTGCTAAAAGTTTACGTTTAATTTAAGCTAACCGACGCAGTTCTTCTGCACCTAGCAGTGAAGTTGAAGACTCGTGCGATGCAGCAGCGCTAACTCGGACGCTGACTCAACAATATAAATGAAAAAAAAATTAAATGTTTTTTTTATAAAATTGTTTGAATTTTATTCACAAGCTTATGATTTTTAAATACTATCGAAAACTATGGATGGGAAAAACTATCGCTGACTATCGATGGTTCTCCACCTGTAGTGTCTGTACTGTTTGTTTTTCTCTATTTTGCGTACACGCTGCTCTTATTGCGTTAACAGTATGTCTAACAGGGGGCGCCACCTGTTAGTGTTACGTGTTTTGAACGTACGATAAATCTCTCTTTTAGAAGCATAAACAACATCAAGCGCGTCGGACGTATATCGCGCGTAATTACAAATGGTTAACTAAAAAATAAGTTAGTAGTTATTAGTAATTATTTCAAATACTAGACCTCAAATGCTGAACAGTAAATGAAATTTAACGCTAATAAAACAGTGGACAATGTGAAAATTGCTTAAGTCCGATTTTGGCAGTTTAAGTCTGGAACAGTGACCGTTGAAAGCTCGGCTTGTACACATAACCCAATACATACACATATGCGTATGCATGTACACATATAGCTTGCCGGCCAGTGCTCGTGCGGTTTTCTACAGATTTCGTGGCCGACGCAGTTTTTTTTTTTTTTTTTTTTTTTTTTGGTAAAGAGTTAAACGTCACTAGCTTTACTTTGCTTTAGCCAAAGCTAAATGCAATTACGGAAAGCATTCGTGAAAAAGTGTTAACTGTAAAGTAATTTTCGCATACACAGCAAACAGTCTCGAATACGAATGACGATCATTCAATATTCTTCTTGTGAGACGTGTTGCGCCTAAGCTCACCTGGTTGTGCCTGTGTGTGTGTATGAGCGCGCGAGAGTCCGCATCGCAGTGTGTGTGAGTGCCTGTGCTTGTGCCTGTGTATGAGCACACGAACGGAGTCGAGCTTTCAAGTTAAAGTTCTTTAGCTTGCGTCGGCGTAGCGTTGGCAGCAGCAACAGGTTAGACTTGTCTACACAGGTTGGTTGGCATTTTTTCTCTCGTTCTCTCGCTTAATTTTTATGTTTTTATTTTTGCCTGCATTTGCATTTATGTATATGTTTTCTAAATTACCCTTTATTAGAATTAAAGAGAGCTTGCAGGAGAATAAGCTCTTCTCGTACCGCATATTTTTACCTGCGAAAGCTTTGTTTATCCCTAACATTTTCACGTCTGTTTATCACATGATTTAGCCACAATACATTCTCAGCTCCCCAGCGTGCCCCCCATTTGCACATTCTTCTCCAGCAACTTGCGCTGACCCGTGCAGATTTTGATCTTTTTACAGAACATGAGACAAGTCTACATGACGCATACTTATGTCATATACATATACATATGTATGTACATATATGTATGCTTGTATGTTAACCGAGAATGTTTTTTATTGATCATTAGTGCTGGATATAGATTAAAGCTGTTAAAAGATTTTATTAGATTTTTATTTAGAATAAGCTGTCAAGAGGGCTAGTCTAAAAGAAAGTTATTTAAACATTTTTTTTTTTGCTGCAGATTAATTAATGTTATCATTTCCGATAGTCTCGCATTGACCATCGACAATACATATATATATACATATACATATACACATATAAAAGCCTAGGATTTGAAACCCGATCTTCGTAGTTAACATTTGCGTAAGCTCATGCAACACATAACAAAATAAAAAAATTGAGGACAACTTGTTTTATTTAAAGAATATTTTATTTTTATTACACCTTTATTGGTTTTTTTGTGGCAGAAACATAAAAAAAGAATCCAAAAATAGCATTTGGCCAAACCTCTTTTTGTCCTGTTTTATGACCTAATCAGCCTTGTGCGTGTTTTGCTAGGAATTGCCAGGACTTGGCGCCTTGACGACTTCAAATTCACATTTGTTTATACCAAATTTTGATCTAGTTACGACCTCAACAATTGCTTAACTCAAATTTCTTAATTGAAAAGTGCATAATGTGTGATTTAAAATTAAATTTAAATAAATTTAAAACAAATTTAGATACGTATGTATATTATTATTTTCACCTCTATTTAAAGGTCGAATACATTAAAAAACTGCAATATTTATCAAGTATATTTGAGGAGCTCCCCTATTCAATTGAACCCCATTTTTTATTATATTTCCATTATATAAATCTTTTTAACTATGTACATAAAACTTATCTAGGTGCTTAATTTAAATCAGTTTAGTTAATACCACATCTTTACTTTGTTGTTCGCGTGCTGAGGAAGATTTCTTGAGCATTCGACAAGCTAAGCTCCCAAATCCAAATGTGCCCATTTTGGCGATTTTATAGGTCACTCAGTTTGGATAGGTCATCATCACATGAAAATGGCTGCACCCATTTGGCTAAAATGCGATAGGTGGCTTGGTAATTAACTTTTGGGTCAGTGCGAGTATCTTAATGTGACCTTTTAGTCGCGAAACGGAAACGGAACGGAATTAAATGAAATTCCCTTGCGTGTTTTGCCGAGATCACAGGCACAATGCACAATAGATATGGGACTTTTGGCCAAGGTTAAGTTACAATGACAATATATGACGTGTAAGCAGCTTGACACACCCATTGGCCAAGTGGGAGTCGGAGTTGACCCATGACCTCACTGTTTCGAGCCTTGTGCGTGGTCTTCCTCATAATGTGAGGTTGAGAATTTAATACATTGTTTGCAAGACAAAAGTGAGCATATATTTTTTATGTGCAAAATACAGATGTTGGCTAAGACTGAAAAACTAATAGTAAAATAATAATTATATTCAAACTATGAAATAAGAAATCTTTAGCTTTTAAATTTGACAAGAGCCAATGAACAATAAACAAAGCCAAGTATAAGGAATTTGATAATTAGGTAAACTTTGTTATATAGTAGTTGTAGTTAAGTTTATAAATATATGGCCTTCTTGATAAATCTTTTCTTACTGTTTACAGACTATTTCATTCTTAACCGTTGGTTACACTTGACGGCCACATTCTTGATTTGTGCACCCTTTAGTTTTTCTTTTTAGGTTTCTCCCACCTTTTTTTGCCAATTTAAATTCCAATTTGTTGCCGTAACTGCACTGCGACATTTGGCGACAAGCACTGCAACAACAACAACAACAACTATAACAAAGACAGCAACAAATTTAAAGTTTCTAATTGCTTCGCGCATTTGTTAATTTCGATTTACGGTTGGAAAACTCACACAACTCTTATCACAGTGCAAATTTTCACAGCAGTTGCAAGTTTCGCATTTTTCACAACATTTTTTTTTTTGCTATCGCAGTTGTTGTTGTTGTCGTTGTTAGTGCACTTGTTACCGTGCCGTGACTGAAAGTCATTTAAACTGTTTAAGTTGCTGCCCGTCGCTGGGTAATATATATTTATTTAGAAATGTTAAGGCCCCTCGCAGCTGCAAACAGGCAAACTATGCAAATTTCGAGAGACTCTTGTGTTTGGCCAGCTTTTCCACCAGTGTGTGTAATGTTATTTTCGAATACATATTTAATGAGCCCCCCTTTTGATAAGACCGTTAGTTATGTGTGCAAACGCGGCGAATGCTTCCTTTGAGTTGGCCTCAAAATCGAACGCATCGCAATAAACTGCACACGAACTAACTCACTAGCAGATACATATGTATATAGTTATATAGCTAGGTTAATATTGATCGACTACAGACGTGTGTATTTTAATAACATTGCGTGCTTAAGTCTGCGTACACCGCTAAACATTTCAATTTATAGCTTTAACAGTGGCTCCCGGGTTCTTTTATTCAGCCCATAAAAAAAAATTCACAAAAAATGTATCTTTTATCGAGAAGCAAATATCAACAAAGTATTAAGTATAATGACTTACTGTATTTCTTAATTAAGTCTTTTTTTATAATTATAAAACAAATAGTATATTAGAAAATGCTTAGAACATATTGGTACTGCAAAAAGTAGACACTTTTTAAAGTTCCTTAAAAAGTGCTGTTTTTTTAGCTTGGTTATACCATAATTTTAACATAACTTTTTTTTCATTAATAGTTAAAATCTTTTTTTATTGATTTTTTCTAAAAGTTTATTTATAATGGATAAGATGGGTAAATGTATGTCACAGACAAAAGGCGGCAACTTCGATGAACAAGTTTGTCTTTATATAGTATAGACATATATTATTGATAAGCACGACGAAATGTCTATCTATCTGTCTATATAAAGTTAAATACGTTAACTTTTCGACTATAGACTCTCCCCTTCAATATGTAAAACAAGTTTATGATATGTTTTTGATATCTTGCCCCATTTCAGTAATATCAGTAATAATCGATGGAAATCGATATAAAAAACATGTTTTTTTTTTTGAGATTATAAATATTTAGCTTTTACATATAATCTTCTTTTAGTTTGTACTTAGGTTCGGATGTTTTTTTTAAGGCTGTAAATGTTTTAGAAGAATTATTCCTTGAGTAAAAAGTGTAGTGGAAAACTTATTAAAGATTTTTTATATGTTTTTTTTATGTGTTTTAGGGTGTTCCCCAGTCGGTTACTCTTACCATTCTTACTTGATTTTACTCCAGCTAAGAAAATAATGGAATGCGTTTTTTAGTTTATTCACTTACACTTACAGTTTGTTCTTAGAATAAAAAACATTGATAGTTGTCAAACAATCAATCAAATTCATTTTATGATTATATGAAACACTTGTGAGCTGCGCTTTGGCCGTGGCACGCGCTTTTCAGTTGGCAGTTGTTGAGTTCTTTGTTTTTCCGGCGACAGACAATTTGAAAATGGGCACGTCTGGCTGTCTTATCGCTCGAATAACGGAACCGCGAGTCTCGTAGAGCTGGTTCAAAAATATGCAAATGAGATTACGACTTGGCGGTTGACCAAATGCCAGAAAAACTTTTCGATACGATTTGTAGATATAAAGTGTATACATACATACATATAAACCTATTATATAGCCATATATTTCATTTAAAAGCTAAGACAAAAATCTTGAGATTCTTTGAAGACATGCTCTTCCTAGGTGAGACATTCGGGCCAAGTCCAATTCGGCCAAATCGCAGCGGGGCCACTCAACTTACACTTCAGCTGGCTTTGGCTTATTTAAAAAAATCATTTCGTTTTCAATGCACAAACGGTCAAAACCGGTTCAACAGTTAGAAGAATACACACACACACACACACACACATACTCTTATATATCGCATGCCAATGAGGTATTTTATTTACCAAAAACTGAGTAAAAGTAGGTGACGTTAAGCACCGTTAGCCCTGTCATAGCCGCAACAACAATACCAAGTCCAAAACTGGTTGCTGTTTTTTGTTTTTGTTTTCAGTCGTTTTGTTTGCTGCGCTTCCTATGAATAAAACTACGACAAAATAAACGAGCCCCGAAAAAAAAAACAAAAAACGAAATTTGTCTGCGCTGCACAGTGAAAGAATTTTTTTTTGAAGTCTACCACGCCCACTCCCATCTAGGTATGTACATACACATGAATATGCTGTATACATGCAGGTATTTACATAACCGTGCAGAGAGAGAGAGAGGGAGAAAAAGAGAGAGCGTGCGAAGAGAAGGTTCAAAAGCTTTGGTTGACTGGCTAAATGCTCGTAACATCAACAACAACAACAGCAGAACGCGTCACACTTGCGTGGCCAGCTTTTGTGCGAATGCGCAGGGGCAATGGAGAAGGAGAGTGGGAGGAGGGCAGAGGAAAACAGCGGCACGCATGCATTGCCAGCTTGGGCGTCAGCTTCAGGGCCACATTTAAAATGAGAAGCGACCGCAACTTGTTGAATGCAAATTGCATGGCCTCTCACGATCACGCTCTTGCTCTCGCACTCGCAATCGCTCTCACTCTAGCTCTAGCTTTAGCTATTGCATTCGTTCCCGCTTCCTCTCCGAATCTTATGTTTGCGCAAGTTTCGTAATTAAGTGAGCGGTAATTGAGTTTTAAAAGATCGGCATCTACGTAGAACCCAATGCCTGGGCCTTTGATTGTTGCGTTCTTTGCGTTTTAATTGATATTTATGCAGCTAGTTAAATCCACTGCGAAAAATAATAAAGCTACTGAGAGAGTGGTGAAAGAGGGGGAGGCGCTGGGGAATTGTTGGATGCCAACTTGCTGCGGTTCAGCGATTCTTTTTATCGGGGTTTCGCTTACAAGTTGTGAGCTGCTTTTTTGTTTTGTTGTATTTGGACAAATAATGCAGTTTAAGTTAAAAGTGCAACAACAATTTAAAATTGATTTGCTAACAGGAAATTAGTTGGGCTCTGTGAAAGCAAATGAAAACTCATTTGCGTTAAACAACTGAGATGCATCATTAACTTTTCATTATGATATCTGCTTGGCTGCAAGTTAAAATAATGTTTTCTGGTTGGATTTTAGAACAAATTTACTGGTATTTTAGATACTTTTAAAATAACTTTGGCAAATATTATCATGATAACTTTTATTGATATTGTCATTGTTGTTGTTGTTGTTCTACTTTGGGATGATCTTTGTTATGTTAGGAAGCCATCTTTCATGATTTAACACAACAAAGTTTAACCATTAGTAGTTTAAAGAACATAAAGCAATTAAGCTGTTATAAAAGTTGATTATTAAAAGAACTAACACAGTTCCCAGCTCCAATTACTGTTATGCATTTGGTTTAATTAAATGATAACAGCATTGTCTAACCCATTGCAATTACTAAGCTCTTATCAACTTATATCATGTTTTAACGGAACTAATCGCAGAGCAAAAATTACGAACAATCGGAAAAGCAACTAAATTGCAGGGCAATTAGCAAGAAAACTCACATAAGTAACTAAGATAGCATACAAAAAAACCCCAAGAATAACATCAAACTGTCAAGCAAATGGGAATAACTGACTGTTGGATACTCTGTAAGCAGTTCTATTATGAATTTAGATGTTAGCAAATACTTCTTTAAGTGCAGTTTTAGATAAGAATTTGATATCAAGTGAATAAACTCCCTTGTGCTGCATTACAGGGCATGCAAATTTCTGTATAAATGACAGCAATTTGTATGCAATCGTCGAAGCAATGTATATACGAGGATTGGGATTGGCAGGGCTAGCGTCATTAATTTGGAAACTCTAGAAATCGCGTGAATCACGACAGACAGCAGACCTCAATAGTATGTGACAATGGGAAAAGGTTGAGGAAAAAAGCAAAAAAAAAAACAGAATTGTATTCAAAAGGCACAAACAAACTAAAAGGGACAGTTGTTTTTGTTTAAGCCATTTATTTGCCAAATACAGGTCAACATCGCGATGGGATGGGTACTATATTAAGCTAAATACCATAATTAATGGTGACAACGATAATGTTTATATTCCATAATAAGTGTGTTCTTGCCGAAGCTACTTGAACGGATGACGAAATGATTACACACTTCGGAGTTTCCATAACAAACGTATATAGTCGGACAAACCCGCTAACCCACAGCGATCTGCCAGCTTTGGCAATATTCCAACAACATAATAAAAATTATAAATTAATTGTACAATTGACCCTATTACCTTAACAATGCTTACTCTTCAGTCAGTTACTCTTTAAGTGCTTTGAATACTTTGAATAAATAAAAACGAGTACCAATTTGCTTGCACAATTTTTGGTTTGTGTTTGCGCAAGTTCCGCGACTTTTCACGACCTCCCCAAACATATTTTTGGGTGTCTCTTTGTGCAGATCGCGTTGATTGCTTTAACTATTGAGTTTTGATCTGTGACCCAACTCTGGATAACTAATAACAAGCTGTAAGCATTCCAATATAGTGTGTTACAATCGGGAATAGGAAAAAAACAACAAATTAGGGCAATCAATTTAAAATAGTAGCCCAATGAAGGTTGCGAGTATTTGTTAACTTCTATGCAAAGAATAGTATTAAATAAGCCTGTGAAGGTTCTTCTTTCGTTTAGTCAATAATGTGAAATTAAAGTTAACTCAAAATTTGTATTTATTTAACCTATACCAGAAATTTATCAAAAGGTAAGTACAGAAAATCACGAATGGAAGGGAAAATAAATCAATAGTCCAACTTACAGATGATTTAGATTAGTTTAAAAAGCTTCTAACACATGGCGGGATTTCATTTAATAAATTCAGGGGCTTTAATTACTTAGCTGGCATAAAAAATTCTTTCTTTTAAAAAAGTAAATAAAAGAGTTTTGTCATATTTATATACTTTGCCTTAAGCGTCTCTCTTTTTTAACTTTTATGTCGACAATTAACTCGAAAATATTCTCAGATATTCGCGGTCAAGGTTATTAACCTGAACCGCGCCTCAGTTGCTTTTTTTTAAAATAATTTTTTACGAATTTTTATGCTCGCGACTCGGAAAGCGAAAAAGCGAAATTATGTATACGCAACGTAAGTCGACAGCAATAGAAGATGCATTAATAAAATTAAAACATATGCATACACATGTGTGTATTTGTGAAAGATATGTCTTTAAGCATATTGCGAAGAAGAGACAATAGCAACCGGTTCAATAACTGACAACTGGAAGACACAAATTGAATTACATTAAGAGGGGCAGTGGCCAAAAGATGACTTGGCTGACTCAAGTATTAAACGATGCGAATTTATTGTACAAATGACAAACTTATAATCGCATTCGTTAATTGTATAAAGTACATTTGTATCTTGAAGCTTTGGCGGTCTCATTAGTATTTTGTATGCTGACCTTTGCCTCTGCGAGCGTATACAATGAAAACTTGTTTTCCCAACGAGATTACAAATATATCATGATCACCGTAACTCCGTTGTGTGGGAGTCTAGCCGGTTAGTTCCAGTCTATGATGCCATTGTAAAAACTTGTAATATTGTAGTACACATTTAAATAAAAAGAAAATACGCAAATATCTTTAAATTAATTGCAAATGTTTTATTTAACACTCTGTATTAAGCAGATGAACTAAACAAAAAGCGCAAAGAAACCTGAAAGAAACCGCATACAAACAGAAATCTCTCACACTCTGATTGCTATGAAAGCCAAAGACCTCTTAGAGACCTGGGTCCCAGTTTCCACCCCAATGTCAGCTCCTGTCATTTTTTTGCAATTTTTCTACTTTTCTTTCGTGTTTTGTCAGCTGATAAATTGCAAGATATTTTCAATTTCACACCCACAAAAAAAAACAAGCGTCTGATAAGCTGAGCGACAGATTGGCAATTAGGAGGTTGGTTTCTTGATACGCTGATAGATCACGTGCTCATGCGATGTGACAACCCTGGCAACGTAAGAGTGCAGACAATTAAAAATGCTGCTTGGTGTTTTAATTAATAATATGCATTGTTACTTTAACTAATTGGGCACTAAACTATATTTGCAATATACACTTGTGTGGTAAGAAAAAAAAAAATATAACAACAGCAAAGACCAAGTTGATGTTTAAACTTTATAAAAGTTGAAACTCAGCTTTTTTATTATTATATGCATTTAAAATATATAATATAGTTATAAGCTAATTACCAAGATCTTAGCTCAGGCTTTGACAGTAATCTACCGATAAGTACAAAAATGTCTTTGAATATTCTAATTCATAATCTTTTTGGCATACAGAACCCATTTTAGCCTCAATTCTTCCGTTGATTTATAAGTTAACTGCTTATGTTTATTCTATGTGAGCTTTGGGTCTATAGCCACCTAACAGTAAGTTGTTGATGGGAAAAATTGCAATCGCTTCCGCTTGAGAGAACCGGAATTAAAAATCAGATGTTAAGTCCAGTTACATCTCTTCCTGTCCCAGCCCATGTCCCATGTCATCTCGAAGATCTCAAGCGAGCTTCTTCAGCTGCACGCACGCTTATCTAAAGCCAGCTACAATTTGTGCCGACTTAAACTGAGGTAGGAACTGAGTAAAGGCAACAATGTCATGAAACTAGGTCATTTCACTTGGGCTGGGAGTCGGATAGAGCAGGGGGCTAGGCTTTCTGAACTTTTGTCGGTTCTTGTTCTTTAACTTAACCTGAGTTCATTCGTTTTCGTCGTCGTCACAGTTGCTTCGGTTGTTGTTGTAGTATTCTTTTTTTTAATTGTTGGTGGTTTTGTTTGATTTGTAGTTACCACATTTCTTGGCTTTGTTACGGAAGCTGTTGACGGCTGACTATCACACTCTTTGCGGCTGTTCAGCTTGTTGCTTTTCTTTTTTTTTCCCCGATTTTCACGATTGGTTGCATTGTGAGGAACTTTTACTTTGTGCTGCCTCCTCAGCTATATTTTATTTGTATACCCTGTACAAACATCAATTAGTACCTATGAAAAAGCTTCAGATCAGATAGACCAACGACTTTTTTTTTGATAATCTGAGATGTTTTAGTTCGAGTAAAGTCAAAAAAAGCTTTTAAATGTTTTAATATATCCGAAATAAGCTTATATGTAACAAGACTGTTATAAGTATACCAAATAAACGTAAAAATTAAAACCAATTCATAAAATAAATTATTAGGTATTTTGCTTTAGTTATTTATTTTCAAAAATAAATTGTTTGAAAAATATAGTTAAGTATGAAAAATTATATTATATTGAGAACACATAATTTAAATTCATTATTATAAAAAATTCAGTTTTGTCAATAACAAATTACTGTAATGTGAAATTCTTAAATGGGTTTTCAGTTTAATAAACAACCCCATAAGCGTTTACAGAGTAGTTTCTAGTCGACCACTCCGCCAAGGTGCACATTTGTTTTATTTAGGTGAAAGTTTTTTCTTAAACGCTTTTTAGGGCTTTTATGAACACAGCTGGCGAAGAGACTGCAACGCTTCTGCCTGGGCTGATTGTCTAAACTTTTCGCTGCAAGTATTTATCTTTCATTATGACAACTTGGACACAAAAAATATGCAACCTGACAACGCCCTCAGCTAGAAGAATACATATGTACATACGTTAGCACATTGACAGACCCTGTTCTACCTATCAAACAGTCCAAGCCCCACCAGCTACGTTGTTGGCCCAGTTGTGTGTTGCCATTGACGTTTCCGGGGCTGCTTTGGCTTTGGCCCAACTTGGGCTTCGTCGTGACGTTGGCAACGTTGAGTCTCCAGGTGACAATAGCTTTTGTGGCTGTCAAATGTTGTCTGTTTTCTTTCTTTCCCTTCTCGCTTTATCTTTTCATTTTTACACAGCACATGTGTTGAGTTACCCAGTCTGTTCATTACAAATAAATGTATTTAATTGTTACATAAATTTATGTTTAAATTTAATTAATTAATTAATTACGTGATGCAAATAATTGTATGAGCATCACATTTCTTCCAAATTAAAACATGTATGATATTTTTTAATTGTTTCCTAGTATGTAAACTGTATTTAAAGCACTATATTAGATAAAAAACAAAAATATGTAGCAAATTTTAGTTAAGCCAATAAACAAAAACCACATTTAAGAGATATTTAAAGCAAAAATTTTTTGTTCAAAACATTTCCAGCTGAACTTTCTTGTTGATAGTGTGGCGGTTTAAGCTTAATTCGTGGAAATTCGTTTAAATTCCTATATACTTTATAACAATTGTGTTTCTATGTTTGTATATAATATTTATTTATGTCATGCTAAAATGCCTCGTAGTTTTAGTTCATACGATCGTGACCAGGGAATAACCTTGCATGAGATCGTCTTCGATATAGCAACTGGAATAGGAACTTTTATGTTTTTATATTTTTCGATTTTTTACTGAATTGTGAATTTTGGAAAAAAAAATATTTTTTATAAATTTTGAATCTTTCGATTTTATTTTTAATCTATTGCGCATATCAAAATTCGTATAAAAATTTACTTTTTAAAGTATTTCGAAGGTGGGTAAATATTTTTATCAATCATCAAAAAAGGAGAAAAAAATTACTGTAAGCTTCCTAAATCCATATAAAGTACAGCTCCTGGTGTTCAAGCACCAATAACTTTGCGAAAACTTAACTGCTAGAATTTTAATAAAAGGTTGTATTCTTTCTTGATTCTACCAGCAAAAAAGATTAACTGGAAAAGTTTTGCACATATAATTATTTACTATGAATATAATCTGAAATATGATTTTTTGATATCAGTTTAACTAAAATTTGTTACTTTTTTCTGTTTTCTAACCTTACATCGTGCTATAAATACAGCGACATTTCTTGAAACTTAATTATTTTTTATTATTATTTATGTTTTAATATGGAACAAATGTAACGCGCAAATAATTATTAATTTACATGACTTATGTATATATATAAATATAGGTTATGGCTTAGCTGTAAGCTAACTGAATAGTAAATCATGTTTCGCACAAGCATATTTAACCCAATTTGTGTCATTGAGAACACCCAAAGCGCTCTGCTTAATAATGATAATGATAATGATAATGGTGATGATGATGTTGCCTATTCATTTAATTTGTCCGCGCTAATTTTGCGCTTGATAGGCAAAAGTCATATGAAGAGTCAAGAGAGTCGGTCGATTCAATAAAGTCATTAGCTAAAGTGGCCAATGCAATGGGGACATGTGTGGCTCCAGCCTCAAGCGGCATACGGTTCACTGGCTCGGCAAATAGAAAGTGCAACGAGGCGACGACGGCGACTTCACTCCCAACACTAACAATAACAACAACAACAACAACAACAACAACAACAGCAACAGTAACACGCAAAATTAGCAGAACGTGTCCATGTCGATGCAGCGATGCTCCCAAAGCGGCTTTCTGGCCATCATTTCTGTCTATCGCCTCGAGCTAGCGAACTAGCCAACTCGTACAGCTGGTCACGCCAATGCAAATGAACAGGTGACGGTCGGTTAGCGGCCTGAGACTGAGATATGTTGTTAGTTAATATTGAATGTGAAACAGTCATTTGAAGTTTGACAGCAACTCAGTTGAGCACTTTTTTTACGTGATAAATTTAAACAGTTTTACGTTCTAATCTATCTGTTGTCTATGGGTAATAGATTATAATTATAATAGTCAGGTAACACCTAAATTGTTTGAAAAACGGCAGTTTAAGCTATCGTTTGGCCACATTGCTTATTGGCAGTACACTTAAAGAAAAAGCAGAAACCCACAAATATGACTATTAAAATATACATACCTTAAAGATTAAGATTAATATTCAGGAAAGTATTATAAATATATTAGCACATGACTTTAAGGTTAAGATATATATTAAGTAAAGAACATCAAATTCGTAGTATCTTCATATGATTTTAAATATATTAACACATATTTTTATGATAAAGTTTAATTTTTACGCATGATTCTCAAAAATCAACGACAGCAAATAAATAATTTTCGATATTAAGGCATTGACGAAAGCTTAACAAGAATATAATATCTGACGAGTAGATAGATGACTTAGTTTGCCAATCTTTATTAAATGTTAACGAAGTATATATGTATATATACATTATTAATTATTCATTCGATTATTGTCTGTACGCAAATATACAAATACTCCAAATACACACAGCTCACAAATAAGCGCAAACTTAGAAATAAAGGTATAAATTTGTTATTAAAATGTTTATTTAACCAGAAAAGTTATACTTAATTTAAAAAAACTAGTTCGGTTAAATTTGATCGTTTTTGTTATCTGTCTAGATGAATCTTAAAAACATAAGCTTTGAATTATGTAAGTTCTTATAGTGTACGCTACACAAGTTATTCGCTCATGTTTTTCCATAAGAATTTAGATTATTTACGAAGAGAATTAATTAGAGAGTAAGTTAATAATGTTATAAGCTGAGAAAAATATTTTCAATTTATTTTAATATTTAAGCACCTTGTTAGATACCAGTTACATTTCAAGAAGCAGTTGTAATCATAGGCTCTAAAAATTCCTTTATCATATCACTTAATATAGCTGTAACTTTTATTGCTGATTAAGTTGGTTTAGCAGAATTTATTGATTGTTGTTAGCACTATTGTTGGATTATTCTATTATTATCTCTACTTGATCTCTACTTTAGTAGCATAGTTGCAGACTTTTTGGCTGCTGTTGATTAAGTTAACTATTGCCATATACTATAAGTGCTTGTTGTGCTAATCAACCGATTGTGACTTTAATGAGTCCCTTTATAACATGATTGTGTCTTGGCTAGCTCAGGATTACCCTTGTCGATTATTAAATGCTCCAGATTACCATTTATACAATTTTTTAGTTAGTTGTTGAATGATGTTAGACACAAACAATGTTTTTAGTGCAGTATCTTTAAAATATTGCTCCACAGTTGCAAATTGCTGGCATATACATAAATATAAGCAAATAAATGTGTATCTTTTAAGCAGGCACGCTATAATTTACTTTGTTTTATTTAAATGTGTTGGATAAGCATTTAAGCCAATTCTATTTGTTAGGTCATGTGCTAGAGTTGTCACGACTTTTTAATATCTTATGAGCTAAGTGCTGAGATTAGTTTCCAACTGATACCTGCTATGACAGCTATATAATGCGAAAAGTTATATTTTATTATAAACGTAAATATATAGGATATATCTGCTTTTTCCTTAGTTTAAAATCTTAACCAGGTACGAAAAATATATATTAAAAAGGCAAGATAACAAAATTTATCACACAGAGTAAAGAAAGTTATTGCACAAAAATCTCTCTGTTTGCTCAGATACAACAGATATCTTATCAAACAAGCAAACAGAGTCATCCGCAATTTGTTTCTACAGCTCATCGATAAAGAATTTAGAAAACTTCATCATGAGTGTGAAATAATAATAATAATAACAATGTCTAAGAGATACTAGATTCCAGATCTACTAGATCTATTTTTGCTTAAATGTTTAAGCTGTTGTGTTAAATAAGTAATTTATGCTTTACTTTTAGTTTTTGTAAAAAAGTTTCCGTTTGTTGTCTATTAGTCCATATTTTTTAACTCTATATTAACTTGCTTTGGACAAAATATTCTTATTTTATTTATTACATTTTCCAGGTAGATAGCTTATGGCCTTTTTTCACATTGCCTTGAATGGCAGCTTTTATTGTTTTCTGCCAAATAATCAGCAAACAGACTTTTCCAATGTTTTCCATTCACAACGAAGTTTTCCGAGACACAGGCAAAGGTGAATTTGATTGCACTTTTGTTGCTGCTGCTGCTTTTGTTGTTGTTGTTGTTGTTGTAATTGTGTTATGGCCAAAAAAAAGTTGTTGCACTTTGCCATGGCAACAAGTGCAAGCAAGTTGGTTTGTCGGCCTGGCTAACCAGGCGCAAACAGTTGGCAAGTCGCGTTGCCAACTGAAGCCAAACAATAAACCCAGCACGATTCTCCCGAAAATCAATAAATATCCACAGGCTCTATGCATTAGTCTTTAAGGGGTCACAAAAGTCACAATTCTAGGTTAGACGTCGCGCCCCATTTGAATGGTATACGAGGCAAAAACCCTCTCCAAATGCGACACGTTTTGCCGTTTGATTCCTAGGCAAAACCAACAAATTAAAGTACATTTCCTGCTGGCCTGGCCTGCCTTTTGCTATTTGCTGACCCAATTTCCGCGGAAAAGCAACTTTTCATTAGTCGAAGTAACCTTTTCTAACGGATTTGGCGCATTTGATTAAGCGATGGCTTTTAAGGGTTTGTTGGCCTTTCTTCGTGCATTTAACCCAAACGCGAAATTACTTCATTTGGGCCCCGATAAGAATGAATGTTAATTGATTTTCTGTTTCTGTTTAAAGTACTAATGGCCAAGTTATTTGTTAGATAACCCAAGCAAAGACGTATATGGAATTTTTCTTGTGGCTTGTGTTTGGTTTAGATTGAAAATGAAAAGGATAACTCTGATTTACACTGAGAGAATATCTTTAGTGAATGAAGTGATGTTTAAAAAAGTCGATACATCGAAGTATTTACAGTTGGAGATCTTTAAGTTATAGTCCAACGCTCTGTAAAGAGCTCAAGTAAAAAAAAAACCAAATCTAATTTTAATAAAACCAAATTAGATAATGATAACGATGAAATAAATAAACTTAGATTTATACAGTCTAAAGCTGCAAGGAAATATCATGTTAATTTTACCTATTTACGAATTATCAAAATCAAAATCTGTTTTAAATATTAAGAAAGAAACAAAATTCAATTTATCTATTATTTTTTTATGAGCGTTGCCTGAAATTTGATACACATTTTTTTCCACTATTCTGGAGATTCACTCGAGCAAATGTGGGCTATTGTTTGTGGGGCGACTGAAAGCTGTCCCTGACACGACAACCGGCAACCCACACACACGACGTGGCTAAGACGGCCCGCTGACAATTACTTGTTGTGTATTGGCTACTCAATAAGCAGCATGTACTTCACTTGGTTCACCGCTCCTCCACTCTCCTGGTTGTTGGCTTGACACCAACGCGCCGCATGTAAATCATATAAAAACATAAATGTATGCATGGCACCTCTGAATCACGCGCGGATAACCAAAAGCAACCAAAAGCAACCGAATGGCCAGCAGCGCTATAAACTGCCCTCGTTGCCCACACAGCGACAAAGGCGAAGGAAGGCACCAACGAACTCTTGGAAATTTATGCAAGTTGAAAGTCGTGACACAATTGGGAAAAGTTCATTTGTTGGCTGACTCGAGCTATGCGAGGAAAGCGCCGGGGAGGATAGTTTGGTTTAGCCGCAGGGTTGGGTCTTTGATCTATTGATCTGCAGCTTTAATCTGGCCAAGGGGCCAACTTGTCATATATGTTTATGTGCCACACACACACACACATACACATAAATTTTGAGCTGCCTTTCGAAATTCGACAACCTGTTGCCTGCCCTCAGCTAAGTAGAACGCCGCACAGTTATTATAGAGCTGATGGTTCCACTCAAGCTGGCGAACCAAGAAGCAGAACCAACTCCGTGTCTTTCGCCTGGTAATTTAAGAAGCTCGCCTGATATTTTTTTTTTTTTTTTTGCATTCACTTTATTGCCGCTGATGATGTTTGGTTGTCTGGCTGGTTCTCTATTTACCGCTAAGAGCAACAAACAGTGAAGTTGGAAACCCGTCCGTCCGTCCGCCCATCCGCCCGTCTGGCCACGTTTATTGTTCAGCTTCAATTTCTTGCCACTCTTCGCTTCGTGTTTGTTTTGGCGCTGTCTCTATTGCTGTAGCATTATATATCGCTGTGTATATATGTATATCGGATTTGTCATCTTAAGTTTCGCGTTATGTCACTGAAAGTCGTAGAACTCAATGAGAGCTTTTGTACTTACTTACAGGCCCTTTGGGTCGAGTTGTGCTTAGTTTATTAGTTGGTAAATTAATGCTAAGTAAGTCAATTTTAAGCTCGCAGATCCTATCAGTTGAAATATTATGAATATTTACAGGCTTTTATATACACATGTATGTATATACAATTGCCGTATATTAAAAATTGTCAGAAAGTCAAACCAACTGTGACATTCTCGTGCTGTTTAAGTACGATAAACATATGTACATACATATATATATATATATATATATATATATATATATA